>JAJOOS010081137.1:0-25263 GCA_029582725.1 Solanum chiquidenum | reverse complement strand
TTGATAGGACCAGATTCGGTCCTTGATGCTATGGAGAAAGTGCAACTCATTAGAGATAGACTTAAGACTGCCCAGAGTCGCCAGAAGTCTTATGCAGATGTGAGAAGAAGGGAACTAGAGTTCCAAGTTGATGATTGGGTTTTCCTGAAAGTGTACCTATGAAGGGGGTGATGAGGTTTGGCAAGAAAGGGAAGCTCAGTCCCAGATATGTAGGCCCTTACCGGATCTTGAAAAGGATTGGTAAAGGGACTTATGAGTTAGAGTTACCAGCATATTTAGCAGCAGTGCATCCAGTCTTTCACATTTCTCTTTTGAAGAAGTGCGTGGGTGATCCAGTATCCATAGTGCCATTAGAGACTATGGATGTAAAAGATAGCCTTTCTTATGAGGATGTACCAGTTGAGATTCTCGATCGTCAGGTTAGAAGGTTAAGAAACAAAGAAGTCGTTTCAGTCAAGGTTTTGTGGAGGAATCAGTCCGTAGAGGGAGCTACTTGGGAAGCAGAAGCAGCCATGAAGGCCAAGTATCCTCACCTTTTTCCTTCCGATTCCACTCCAACTTGAGGTAATAGTTCCTCTTCAGTTTATCATTCATTCATGCGTAAATTCAATCTTAGAATCATGTTCCTTCAGTTTGTACTTGCATTTTCAGCGTATTTGCATGTTCTTGGAACTCAGTTCAGTCAGAAATTCAGTTTTCAGTGTTTAGTGGTAGGGATTGCGGCCCTCTCCCTCCATTTCAGCTAGTTTAGTCTTTATTCGAGGACGAATGGTCCCAAGGGGGAGATAATGTAACACCTCGTATCGGAAAATAGTCTAGATTACAGATTTCTGGTGTTGCATGTGGCATTCACGGGCACCATCCATGGACCGTAGAAGGACCCATGGTCCGTCCTGCAGGTCCGTGGTTCATGTCAGCAACCTCCCCCAGAACTTAGCCATAATTTCGGCCAAGTGTTGACCCACGGTCGGACCTATGGTCAGTAGGTCAGGTCACGGACCGTGGTTCGTGTCCGTGGATCGATGCCCCTAAAGCCCAGCTTCAGTCCTGATTGATGATTGACCAGCACAGACCTTCATTCTATCCACGGTCCATAGGTCTAACTGTAGGTAAGGGTTAGCAGCCAGTTAGATGAAACTTGTGATTGGGTCAACTTCAGATGGTTATAACTTTTAGCACAAAAGGAATTTTGTGTCCCATTAGCTATGATATGATAGATAATTGAATCCTCTTTCGAACGCCACTAAGTTTGCTAAAATCTGACCTTCGAGTAAAAAGTTATGCTCGTTTTAGTGAAGCTCTGTCGGGCAGACTCGACCGACGACTCCAATCGACGGACCGTAAATTGAATGACGGCCCGTCAGTCACTCTGACATCAATTAAGTCAAGGGTCTTTTGGTCTTTTCCTATTTCGTTGGACCCCTAAGCTACGTCGCTTAGACCCTAAATCATGAGGTTTTAGTCAGTTTAAGCCTAGAAACATAACTAGAACTTACCTAAGTCAAATCATTAATCAAACTCAGAAAAAATTAGAACGCTAAAAGGAGAAGAGAAGTCAAGAACCCTAGTTCAAGAACATAGCAAGTTTCCTTCAGTTCCAGCCCAGAAATCCAAGGATTTTTCCGTGAAATTTGTCACAAGGTATGTGGGATTTAACTAGTGGGTTGCTTTCGCCCATTAGGTCCCTAGAATTCAGTCCGATTCTTGATTCCATGATTATGAACAGACCTAAGGTTTCTAGAATCTCAACAGATCATCATGAATTAGTTATTTAAATGTTCCAAATCAGATTATCATGTTATTGCTCAGTTTCTCGCATGAATTTCAAAACCCTAGCTATGTATTTCTTTAGTTCCTGAATTACACATGTTAGGTCAGATATCTCAGTTATTTAGTTATACATGCCTCAGTTATTAATGCATCATTATCAAATTAATTGTTGCATTCTCAGTTTGCATGTTCAGTTTTGAGCTATCCAGTATTTACAGAAATTCAGTCATAACCAGTTAACCACTTAATTCATTGGGAGTAGTATAATACCGAGTTGGACTAGGGTTCAGCGTACCCATATAGTCCCAAAACTACGAGCCACGTAGGTGTAAGTCCCCTATGTGGGCAACATCATTTCAGTGATCACGCCAGCATGCCTCTATACCTTTGGCCGGGTACATTGGGTCCTCTCGATGGGGCGTATACATCAGACTCCACATTTAGCTCATGTGGTTTTATGTCGGTTATTAGTAGCTCCCACAGTTCAGTCAGATTTTATTGCATTGACCATTTATCAGTATATTCAGTATTCAGTCTCAGCATGTTATAAATTGGTCATGGCATTCAGTTAGCTCAGTATTCAGTATCTATATCATGTTCAGATTATATTATTGCTTATCTACTTTGTTCAGTTATATATTATTTCAGCTTTACTCTATCCTGCATGCTCAGTACCTTTCAAGTACTGACGCATACGTGCACTACATCTCCTTGTAATGTAGGTTCAGGTTCTCAGCATCCAGATCACGCTTAGATCGATTCTCGATCTTCAATTCAACATCATCAGTGGTGAGTCCTCATTCTTCGAGGACTAGTGACATGCTTATCTTTATCGCTTTCAGTCTTTTAGTTTTAGTTTTGCTAGATCTAGTTGGGACATGTCCCAACATTTCTAGTCAATTTAGAGGCTTATTTCAGACATAGTTAGATTCAACTTAGTATTGAGTTAATATCTTCTTTGTATTAAACTCATCAGTTTTCATTTATCTCAGTTATAGTATATGGGTATTCCCCATCTTTCCATTTTATTTATGATTTTAGCTTCCGCATCAATTTATTATCTTTAGTATGCTCATGATCATATCAACAGGGTTAGTTTGGGATCACTTGTGGTCCTAGGTCCAGTGTCCGCGTCTCGGGGGTAGTCTCGGGGCGTGACATTATCGCTTGACTTCACATAGTCAATTATGATAATTCCACTAGAGAGCAGTTGTCTTACGGTGTTATGTCTCCGTCTTATATGACGAGACTTCCCATTGTACATGATGCTCCCTGCCCTACCTATTGCTGTTTGACTATCACAATGTATGCAAATAGGTCCCACAGGTTTGGGCTAGAATGAAATATCCTCTAAGAAATTTCGAAGTCATTCAGCTTCTTCACCGGCCTTATCTAAAGCAATAAATTCAGATTTCATTGTAGAGCGAGCGATACATGTCTGATTGGACGATTTCCAAGAGACTGCTCCTCCACCAAGTCTAAACACATAACCACTTGTGGATTTTACTTCATTTGACTCAGTGATCCAATTTGCATCACTATATCTTTCAATTACGACATGATATTTATTATAATGTAAAGCATAGTTTTCTGTATGTTTCAGATACCCCAACACACGTTTCATTGCCATCCAGTGAGTTTGATTAGGATTACTAGTGAACCAACTCAGTTTGCTAATAGCACATGCTATATCTATTCGCATACAATTCATAATATACATCAAAATTCCTAACACTCTGGCATATTTCAATTGAGAGTCACTTTCACCTTCATTCTTTTGAAATGTAAAGCTTAAATCAATTGGGGTTTTGACAACATTGAAATTCAAGTACTTGAATTTATCCAATACTCTTTCAATATAATGAGATTGAGATAATGCTAGTCCCTGCAAAGTTTTGAGAATCCTAATCCTTCAGATCAAATCAATAGCTCCTAAGTCCTTCATATCGAACTTGCTGGAAAACATGCGCTTATAGCATTTATATCGTTAATATTTTTACTCATTATTAACATGTCATCAACATACGGACAAACAATGACTTCATGACTCAGAATGTTTTTAATGTAAACACACTTATCACATTCGTTAATCTTGAATCCATTTGCCAACATTGTTTGGTCAAATTTAGCATGCCATTGTTTGGGTGCTTGCTTGAGCCCATAAAGTGACTTCACAAGCCGGCACGCTTTATCTTCTTTACCAGGAACTACAAACCCTTCAGGTTGTTCCATGTAAATTTCTTCCTCCAACACTCCATTTAAGAAGGCTGTCTTTACATCAATTTGGTGGATTTTAAGATCATGCACTGCCACTAGTGCTATTAACATCCTAATTGATGTTATCTTTGTTACTGGAGAGTATATATCAAAGTAGTCCAGACCTTCTTTTTGTCTGTATCCTTTGACTACAAGTCTAGCCTTATATTTTTCAATAGTCCTATCGACTTTCATTTTCCTTTCAAAGATTCACTTTGATCCTAAAGGTTTATTTCCTAGAGGAAGATTAGTCAATTCCCAAGTATGGTTACTTAAAATTGATTCGATCTCACTATTGATTGTTTCTTTCCAATAAATTGACTTAGACAAAAACATAGTTGTTTTAAATGTTTGAGGCTCATTTTCAAGCAAGAATGCCACAAAATCTGGTTCGAAAGAAGTGGATTTCTGTTGGCGATTACTCCACATAGAATCCTCATTAGGTAGTGTATTTTTCGTTGATTCTTCTTGTGGTCGTTTAGGTCTTTCACTTGTCCACTCACATTCAGTTTTATACGGTGTTCAAAGAACTCAGTGTTATCTAACTCAATTACCGTATTCACATGAATTTCAGGATTTTCAAATTATAAACCAAAAACCGACAGGCCTTACTGTTCACAACATATCCAATAAATACACAATCCACTGTTTTGGGTCTAATTTTCACCCTCTTGGATAAAAGAACCTCTACCTTGGCTGGACACCCCTACACTTTGAAATATTTTAATTTGGGTTTCCTTCATTTCCATAACTCATATGGAATCGATTGTGTTTTGCTACGGGGTACCCTATTGAGTATCTTGTTAGACGTAAGGATGGCTTCCCCCCATAGATTTTGCGGTGAACCAGAACTGATTATCAAGGCATTCATCATTTCCTTTAATGTTCTGTTCTTCTGTTCAGCCAAACCATTTGACTGTGGTGTATAGGGTGCAATAGTTTGTTGGATAATACCATATTCCAAACATATTTCTGTAAAAGGATATTCGTATTCTCCATCCCTATCACTCCGAATCATTTTTATCTTTAGATTTAATTGATTTTCCACTTCATTTTTGTATTGCTTAAATGCATCAATTGTTCCCACCACGAGATGGTATTGACTTCATATCGCATATATCTGTGTGAATTAAGTCTAAAGGTTTTGAATTCCTGTCAACAGACTTATAAAGATGTTTAACAAACTTACTTTCCACACAAATTTCACATTTCGATTTATCACATTTGAAATCAGGCAATACTTCTAAAGTAATCAATTTTCGCAAAGCTTTGTAATTTACATGTTCCCAATGGACATGCATAAATCATTTGACTCCAATAAGTAAACAGAAGAAGAATTCTTATTAATACTGGCAACAACCATTACATTCAGTTTGAAGAGGCCCTCAGTGAGGTAGCTCTTTCCTAAGAACATCTCATTCTTACTTATTACAACTTTATCATTAACTAGGACACACTTAAACCCGTTCTTAACGAGCAGTGCAGCATAAACTAAATTCTTCCTAATAGTAGGAACGTGCAGAACGTTGTTCACAGTCAACACCTTGCCGGATGTCATTTTCAACATTACTTTTCCAGTTTCTTCAATCTTTGTTGTTGTTGTGTTCCCCATGAATAAATCTTCATCGAACTCAGCAGGAGTATACGTTGCAAATGCTTCTTTTGCAGAGCAAATATGTCGAGTGACACCTGAGTTGAGAAACCACTCCTTGGGATTTCCAACTAAGTTGTACTCCGAGATCATTGCACAGAGGTCATCTGCATCTTCCATCTCTTCCACAATGTTTGTTTGACTTTTGCCTTTGTCCTTGTCCTTTCTTGGAGCACGTCAGTCAGAAGACTTGTGACCAGCCTTACCACAATTGTAACAGTTGCCCTTGAATTTCTTCTTGGCCTGTTCTGACTTCTGTTGGTTGGAATTTTTTCTCTTCTTGCCTTTGGTAGGAGCCCACGAGACTTCTTTCCGGCGGTCTTATTATCTTCCTCGATCTCGAGCCGAATCACAAGATCTTCAAGCTTCATTTCCTTACGTTTGTGCTTTAAATAATTCTTGAAGTCGTTCCACGAAGGAGGTAACTTCTCAATCATTGCAACCACCTGAAAAGTTTCATTTACTACCATATCCTCAGCAATCAGATCATGGAAAATAAGTTGAAGTTCCTGTACTTGTGATCCAACTGTTTTACTATCTAACATTTTATAGTCTAAAAACTTTGCGACCACAAACTTTTTCAAGCATGCATCTTCAGTCTTATATTTCTTCTCAAGTGCATTCCACAATTCTTTTGAAGTTGTCATTGCACTATAGACATTATATAAGTCATCATCTAAAGCACTAAGAATGTAGCCCTTACATAAGAAGTCTGCTTGTGTCCATGCTTCAATAATCATGAACCTTTCTCTGTCTGACATATCAGCAACAAACATTGGAGTTTCTTCATTGGTAAATTTCTGCAGACCAAGAGTGGTACGCTAGAAAAATACTCGTTGCTGTCATCCTTTGAAATTCACACCAGAGAATTTTCCCAGTTTCTCTGCTGGTGGTATAGAAGTTCGGGTTGGTGCAACAACAACCACTGTAACATTATCATTTGCCATTTTAGAATCTGTAATAAACAGAAATTAATACAAATGGCTCAGTAAGTAATAACTTAAATTGCAAACTTAATAGGAGTATAAAACCACGAAGGCTTTTTGTCTCCACCAGAAACACAGATTAAAATAAAATAAATAATTTCATTACGATTGTTGCCCAATCTGTGTGTAAAAACAGTACTATTGATTACAACAAACTTTGCAGAAACACGAAGTTACCAAAGTTTATTGAAACAATGAAGAACAGAAAAACATAAATTAATTCACAAAACTAAAATTTGTAAAACGTACCAGAATTTGGAAAAACAGAATGGAAAAAAGATCAAGCCTACTGAATGCACAGTGTCCCCTTAAGGAAATTATTTCATTTAGTATCCGAGGTTTGATTTGGAATATGTCCTCCCAGGATAAAATGATCTCAATCACTAGTGTATTGATATTCAAAACGCTGGTGTCAGCGAGCCACTCAACGACAGTAAAGTACACGAAGAAAATTTGTGCAGAAGAAGAAGAAGAAATAAAAAAATTTCGTAAGTAAAGAGTCTGAAGAATTACGGGTATTTATAGCCAAGAGGAACTGGTTCCGAAAGGTTGTAACCTTTCAAAATTCACACGACCATTCATGAAAGTTTGCAACCTTTCAAACGGTCATGGCTGTTCCTGAAAGTTGCAACCTTTCAAAATAGTCATTTCCAATGGCGGGAAATTTAAAATAAAATGGGAAAGAATTTAAATAAAATGGGTCGCGCGAATCCGAGTTGGGTCGAAACGTTTCGGTTAATTAACTAAATAATTGAAACGTTTTGGCCATTTAATTTAATTTAATCAATTAAATAAATAATTAACTAAATAATTAAAACAAAACTTTGTCCAAAAATAAAAAATAAAATAATCTCTCGATCGATCATTTTACGAAGTCAAAGTTGAAGCGAGCGACGACGACGGCGCGAGGGGGGTCCCTCTTTCCAACCCTTTTAACAACTAATAAAAGTGTTTCTCTATTTAAACACATCTATTTTTCTTTCCACCACCAATGAGGGAGAAATGCATTTTCTTAAAGCATAAGAGAATCTTTTCCAATTCCTCTTTTCATCTTCCCTCCATTTCCCATTAACTCTTGCTATACCCAACAAAACACGTGGCAGATCTCAAGGGTAGTGATTTGGGGAAAGTGGTGGAAGTATTCTCTCTGTAAAGCAGACAATATAGCAGGATGGGATGTTGGTAAAGCTGCTAATAGGTAAGTAAATAAAAGTGTAATTGTAGTTTTGAATCTTATCGAGTTAATATCTTAAAAGGTCACTATACTACGAGAAATTATCTAGTAAAGTCACTGAACTTTATATTGTATCAATAAAATAGTTAACTACAATTATCATTAAAATAAATGACATAATAAATTAAATTAATATTTTATGCTATTTAAATACGAACCCACAAATAAATAAAATTTTAGAATATCTAAATTTTTTGTTTAAAATATCGAAATAATGTAATCTAATTTAACTTTAAAAATTAGTCAAATTGACTTTCGAAAAGCGCAACATGACAAATAAAAGTGGACGGAGGGAGTATCTTGTAGCATCTCAAATATGGATGATGCCTACTTGGAAAGGAAGGGACTGAGTGGCAGATTAAAAAGGATTTTGGAATTGATCCCAGCGTGCTTTTGGTGGGTTATTTATATAGAAAGAAATCAAAAATGTATCAAGAGCAAATTATTGTATATCTCTTGCTTGAGTTTAAATGCATCTTTGTTAGCATTTACATGTAGGATGGAGAATCTCTAAGATGCTGGCTATATGAGAGAGCTTCTCAGCTCCTAGCAGAGTCATAAAGGAGTTTGAGTTTTCTGTAACTGCTATATCATTATTACATGTACAACACTAAGTGCTGATTTTATTAAATAAACTATTTATTTAATGATCTAAGGAAAACGTTTGAAGAGTCTAGAGTAGAAAAAAAAATCACAAACAGCAAATGAACATTTTCTTCACAGAAGAACTTACAATTAAAACTTGAGCGAGCAGTTTGAAAGTGTTTCTTGACCCTAGCTCTAGCTGAACATCAGAGCTCAGTTCAAATATTATATGAGCAGAGTTCCAAAATCTAGCACTTTGCTCGTTCGTAATCATTTGAACCGCTATGGTTAATGATTATACTGATTCAAATGTGTTAAACTTGATATTATGAAGTTAGATTGTGTTGATCTTGACCTATTGCTTTTGGCTAAAACACAATGTATATGTTATGTCATGTGCTCATTAGACCAATTACGAAATCAGACTATCTTCTTTGGCACCAGTAGAGTGACAGGCACAGATGACTATCTATCTGGAATAATCTTGCTTTATCTTTTAAATTTCTCTTTTCTTATTCAGAATTTAAAGCTCGGCAAACAATGTTATGCCTTTTAAAATCTGGATTTGTTTCCACATGTCAACATCTATCTCCACAGAATTCTTTCAATTCATGGTAAACACAACTCAAATTGCATTAAGCTGACTACATAATGATGAAAATCTGGTTTGAATTGCATCTTGTTCGGACAAAGTGTGATCTTTGTTCAGAATGGGAATGAAAATGTTTGTATGCTGGAATCTGTATGATGGGTGGCACAAAGGACAGCTTAGGGCAAAAAATTATTAACAGGATTTCATGTTACTTTAACGAGAAAATGCCATAAATAGTCTCTTAGCTGTAGGAGTAGGTCTAAAATGGTCATTTAACTATACCTTTGTCAGATTTAGTCCCTTAACTATTCAAAAACTTATCAAATTTGATCCCTTGACTATACATTTATCGGTTTTAGTCCTGTAACTATACATTTATCAGTTTTAGTTCTTTAAGTATTTAAAAACTTATCATGTTTGATCTTTGTCCATTTTTTATGCAAATAACTTAGGTTTATATTAACGGAACCCATGTCTCGAGAAATAACTATTTTTTCAGATGTTTCTCTCTCCCAGCTACTTTTACTTCAAATTATCCTTATGCAAAGAACCTTAACCTCAACGATTCAAAATAAAATTCACGAGGAAAGAAAATAAAATTCATTATTTTATTCAATGAACGATAAAATGAAGCATATTTGTCACGCCCCAAACTCGAGGGGTGAAACTAGCTCCTAATGCCAAAACTCAGGACCGACCCGACCCTGCTGAACCATTTGCTACTAGCGCATGACAGCCACACACAATCAAGGAAACAAACAAATATATCTCGGCTTAAAACTAAGCCCTCGGTCATCAAGGCCGCTGTCAACTGATCTATAAAGGAAACAACTACTCCCAGGAGATCATATAAATAAATAGCCAACTAGCACAGAAGTTCTGATTGGTCCGTCGAGGCCACCATGATATCTATACCAAAACTAATAGAAGGAATATATCAATACAATACATCAAACAACTCACAAGCTTCAGCAAAGCAACAACCTAGGTCAGTATGGCTATAACGTAGCATACACCTCACACACTAGTCTGCAAGCCTCTAAGAGTAGTAAAGATTGGTGGGATAGGGCCCCAGCCTACCCATAAAGATATATACAACAAAAGGTAACAAACCTCCCAACTCTGGCAGCTCCGGAGGAAAGGGGCTAGCCAATCGGATAGAGGTCAATCCTGCTGCTGAGGAGGTCTACTAGGTCGTCTGTTGGGACCTGCATGCATGAATGCAGCACCCCCAAGGAATAGGGCGTCAGTACAAAATAATGTACAGAGGATGAAATGCTATAGACTAAATGAGTAAGTATCATAATATACCAAAAGCAATCACGTAAGGAAACCAAAATTTTAAATAAGCATACTAACCCACTACTGAATCTAAAAATACAAAAATGATCAAACATCAACCTAACCAAGCCCCTATAAGCTCGACAGGTACAAACAACATACCACCTACCTAGGCCCCCATTAGCCCAGAAGGTGCCAAATCAATCTACATACCTATATCGGTAGCCGTTTATCTTTGTAAGAAGTCACATAGCCCTTTTTGGCAACGATATAGCCTTGTAGGCAGCACATGACCCCCTTAGGCAACATCATAGCTCTGTGGGCTGCACATAGCCCTGTTTTGCATCAAGACAACCCTGTAGGCAACACATAGCCCTCTTTGGCATCAAAATAGCCCCGTAGGCAACACATAACACTCTTTGACATCAATATAGCCCCGTGGGCAACACATAGCCCTCTTTGGCGTCAAAATAGCTCAATAGGCAACACATAACCCTCTTTAGCTTCAATATAGCCCCGTGGGCAACACATAACTCTCTTTGGGTATAACATAGTCCTATTAGACAAGATCATAGCCCCCATATGTAGTCCATAGCTCAACAACTAACCACAATAGCCCCAAGAGTGACAACAAACAATTGAATAAGCTAAAGGCGAGCAATTAGCTATAAACAATATGTATGAATAATCTCCAAGTCGTTCCTAACTTAGGGTCTTTCTTAACAGATCGTGAGTCCCTAAAATAAGGGTTTATAACCACCCAATCAGTCAACCACTAACAATTACATCTACAAGATCACCAACGTTAACTACCTCTAAGGAAACATGTCGAATGAAGGGAATAACCTTAACATACATTTCCAATGAACGCTCGAAAGACCGTAGTTCCTTCACGAAAGTTGTTCCTTATGTCCTAAGCTTCGCAAACACTCTATATACACAGCTGGTACGCACCTATAAACAGTTCACAATTAATCTTAAATCGGCAAATTTGCCATATTGCCCCAACTTGTCAAAACGTTCGTAGAAATTCATAAAAACAATCATAAAAGAGTCCCAAGATAATTACCTTAGTTAACCAAGTTTAAACCTTAAAGAAACACCAATAACTACAAATTTATATCTTCAAAAACCAGCTCCAAACGCAGCTAATAGAAGGGAAAAACGATTACCACGTGTATGAATTACGTTTCTAGGCACGGGGGCAATGTTTAATGGTAGAAATCGTCAAAAACTACCTTCATCATGCTAGAACTCCATAGGAAACCTCTCTTAAGCTTTCTCTCTGGTTTGGAACTGAAATGAAATGTTTTCATGGCTTAAAACGTTAAATAAGCCGACATACATATTTTCTACCCTACCCGGATTTTGCCCCGGCAGTTCCTAGTAAAACCCTCATAACTTTTTACTCTGATGTTGGTTTGATACGAGGTTTTGTGCTTTGCAAACTAGACTCGTAGGACTTCGATTTAATGGGTAATAGGCCTTCTAAATATTTATATATTGGGAGAAAACATCCAATACATTTGACCCAAATTTCAAAGAAATCTTTAAAAAGGAACTTACGATAACTTTCGCCAACTTTTATTTTGCCACTTACTTAACTTCAAAACTTGAGATACAACTCTTGAACACTTAAAATATGACATACCACATCATTTTTAATTTATTACCCACTCTCCTTATCTTTCCACAAAGATACGAGTTAATTTAGACGTTTTGAAAAGTTGGGGTGTTACAATATTATTGCTAGAATATGCTAAACCCTTATTGTTCTTTTCATAACAGTAATTTGAAGAAAAAGTGGGGACAAAGAAACAACTTAAATAATGGGTTAAAAATTTAATTTCATGAAGAGTTCCGTTAATATAAACCTAAACTATTTGTATAAAAAAAAAGGACAAAGACCAAACTTGATAAGTTTTTGAATACTTAAAGGACTAAAACTGGTAAATGCATAGTTAAGGGACCAAAATTGATAAGTTTTTGAATACTTAAAGGACTAAAATCGGTAACATATGTTTAAGGGATTAAAGCTGATGAATTTTTGAATAGTTAAAGGAGTAAATCTGACTAAAGCATAATTATGAGACTATTTTAGACCTACTCCTATAGTTAAGGGACTATTTATGACATTTTCTCTTACTTTAACTATCTTGTTTCTTGGCACATATTATACAAGCTCCAAAGAAGAATTACATTGAATATGGGCTCTGCTTAGTGTTGAATATATTTCACTACCTTTCTTATTAGTCATTATATTTTTAATTGGCAAAGGAATGAAGCAGAATGTATTGACCAGATTATAAATGAGAAATTTCAGAATTTGCACCACACAGTTTCAGCTAATGAGAAGTATTTAGTGGGAATTCAATCTCGTACTGGTGGAGTGGAATTGTTGTTGAAAGTTGGATTAGGTGGTGTCCGTATTGTTGGGATATGGGGGATGGGTGGCGTGGGGAAGACAACAGTTGCAAGAAAAATCTTTGACAATATTTCTAACCAGTTTCAAGGGTCTTCTTTTCTTGCATATGTTCGAGAAGATTCAAAGAAGCATGGGATGAAACACTTGCAAATGACACTTCTTTCAAGAATCCTAAACGAAAAATCTATGAATATAGCAAGTTTCTATGAAGGAGCTGACATGATAAAAAGAAAGCTTTGCCTCAGGAAGGTTTTAATTGTTTTTGATGATGTGGATGATGATCACCAGTTGGAATATTTAGTTGGAAAGCATGATTGGTTTGGTGATGCAGTTGAATCATTACAACAACCAGAAATGCAGATTTACTCCGTTGCCACGATGAGTTATATTTTGTCCCTGAATTGGCTAAACGTGAGGCTCTTGAACTTTTTAGTTGGTACGCCTTTCGAAGAAGGACTCCTGATAAATAGTTTTTTAAACTCTCCAAGTCTGTAGTAGACTATGCTAAAAGATTACCCTTAGCTCTTATGGTCTTGGGTTCTTTTCTCTATAAACGAGGCATAATTGACTAGAGAAGTGCATTGGATAGACTCAATGATACGAAGAAATTATTAAGCAGCTCAGCTTAAGTCTAGATGGATTGACCTATGAAGACAAGAATATATTTCTTGATATTGCATGCTTCTTCAGGGGAAAACGGAGAGATGACGTGATAACAATTCTAAATAGTTTTGGCTTTAAATCAGAGATTGGAATGGATATCCTTTCTAAAAAGTCACTTATTTATATTTCAAAGGGAATGGTTGAGATGCATGATTTGATAGAACAAATGGGTCAGCAAGTGGCACGTGATGTTGATCAGGACAAACCATGGAATCATAGTCGAATATGGCATGAAAAAGATATAGAAACTGTTTTTTCCACAAATCAGGTGCGTATGTCCTCTAATCATTTTGAGGATGCTTGAGATCCATACTTGCAATAGCAAGAGTTCCACTTCTTCTCCATTTAGTTATATTTCTCTGTTTTAATCGCCTTCATGCTCCTTCATAGGAAGAGAGACAAAGAACGTACTCTTTCTTCCTTTTTTTCCAAGAGTTGCTGACAGAACTCTTAACTCAAATAGTCTCTTTAGCTTATTTAATTTTTCCCTTATTAGGTTTCTGTTGGGCAAGGCCCATTTGATTTATTTATTTTTTTGGCTAATGACTAATATGTCCTTGTTTAAAATATGGGATATTACAATCTTACAATCACCAAACCAAACATCTCATTTGTCATTAGTTTGGTTAGACTTTAGTAGAATTGCCACCATAGAATGATGAGATTTAAGAAGGGTAATTGGGGAAATTTGATCTAACTTCCTAAACGAGTAATTTGATGAACCTGGGGCATCGGTCAGCCCAAAAGACATAACCAAGAACTCAGAATGCTCATAACAGGTCCTGAAAATTGTCTTAGTGACATCCCCAGAATACAGCTTATGAACTGTGTGGGAAAGCTTAAAGCCTTGAGAACCTGTTGTAGGAAGGGGCATTCAATGGAGTCGTAAGCTTTTTTTCATGTCAATCTTCAGCATCCACCAATTTCTCGGAAGACGGTCGCTGAAATGCAGTGCTTCGCATTCTAAGGTATATTAAAGATACACGCGGACAAGTTAAATTTATGACGATGTAGGCAAGGCAATGAGTATGACAAGGTAATAATTGAGAAATGAGAACCTTTAACCTAACCTGGTTAATTGAAACAAAATCAACATCTAAAAAGGAAGGGGCAATAAGAGTGAAAGTTTTGAGCATCCACAGCAAAAACATGCAACAGAGATTCGTAAGTTAGACAATACCCTTTGGAAACTAGTGATAATGGAAAATTTTGAAACAGCTAAGAGAGACATCAGGCAGTTAAGAGAGACATTTGCTGAAAATATTGGACCAGCAGTAGAAGGAAGGAAGAAAGATTCATTTTGGTTTGATGTATGGATGGGTCATACTTGGTAGAAGAC
Source organism: Solanum chiquidenum (assembly GCA_029582725.1). Lineage (NCBI taxonomy): Eukaryota > Viridiplantae > Streptophyta > Magnoliopsida > Solanales > Solanaceae > Solanum > Solanum chiquidenum. The sequence continues at coordinate 10,481 of JAJOOS010081137.1, read as the reverse complement.
CAACTTTCTGAGCTATAAAGTTTTGTAGTTAGACCGAACTGAAAGGTGGAAAGTATGTGCAACTATTGCAAAGATTAAATATCAGTGAGGTGCCTCCCAAGGAAGACCGAACTGCATAATATGAAGCAATGGACCGGTTTCAGTCAGCTCAGATGAACTAGTAGATAATAACTTGATGAAGTATCAATTCTGTCACGGTTTTCAACTTACATGAGACCTAGTGATCAAAAGAGGCCGTATTTAAATGACATACAAATTGTACAGGCATCAGATGACCTAATCCCTAGATCTAAGTTGGGAAAACTTGAGTCAAAATTGTAGCAGCTTCACAGTTCTCTATGTTGAAATCCATCATCTACAAGGTTTTTTAACCTAAAGTATCCTTTATTTTACGGATAAAAAAAGAGTGTCAAGATGAACATGTCTCGCAAAATTGAATCAAACTATTGTTCTATTGAGCTATACTCACCAATGGAAAAATCCAAGTCTAGTAAAATAATCTCTTGATCCTGCCATGTCATCTGCTATACGGAGAGCGACCTTCCACCTCTGCACCTTCTCCAAATCAAAACCCTTGATATCTGCCTCAAAAGTCCCTAATGGGCTTAAGCCATCTGATGGCTTAACTTTATAGAAGACAAAGAAGAATTCATGTCCCTTGTTGTCAACGCACTCCATGATCTTAGTGAGATCTTCCAAGCACCGTGGGGAGGAAGTATAGTCCTTGGAAAAGATGGTAACGGCAATCCTTGATTCCTCGATGGCTTCTAAGATTTCTGTTGAAATTTGTTCTCCCCATTCAGAGTTGACATCGGGTTTGAATGCGTTAATTCCTATGTCTTTCAGACGTTTGTGAAGATTAGTTACAAAGCTTTTGTCCAAGTCCTGCTGTCTAAAATTAAAGAATACATCAGATTTCCATTTTTGGGCAGATTGAATTTGGGAAGCCATAGGGGAATTTTAGAGTTCTGCTAATCTGCGAATTTATGAGAATGAATATGACAACAATCATTTATCCCATTGACTCAAAGTGAACGCAGAAGACCTGAAATAGCTTATGGTCAAATTTGAGAAAAGGACCAAATTTTGATCCTTAATATGAAACACATGTATTTATTATGGATTAATTGAAATAGTTTTTAATTTATAATAAAAGAAGTTCATTTTGATTCTTTATTCTAAATCTAGCAAATTTATTAAAAAATATTAAAATTAACTATGAATCCTATCTGCCTAACAGAATACATCTTTGTTTTCTTCTTTGTTATTTCCAAAGAAATAACTCCGTCAAATCTAGCACTATTCTCTGTGGAAAGAAAAAATAACAATTTTTTGTTAGAGAAAAATGATGCTAAATTTTATGGCAATGCTCATACAAATTTATTAAATTATTTTGGCAAAACTTAGTTCTTGCTCCTTGTATAGAATGGGAAGAAGACGTGTGACTTTAAAAAAAAATCATCGCTCATTTTTTCACTCCTCCAAAGCCGGCCTAACTCGAAAAAACCAATCATTTTTTTATTCAATCATCATCTCATGGTTTTAGTGACGATCTTATTTTGTCGAATAAGCATTCTGAATCTAAGTTATCAAGATAATGACTGGATAAAAGAGAGATTTTTTTTTTCCATTTGGATCGTGTTTGGAATTGCAAATAAATGAGAGGTAATTTTTTTTTTAATTGAAAAAAAACAGTTTTAGAATTACAAATTTAAACACTGTTAAGAAGAATAACTTTTTAATATAAGAGAATAGTTGGAAAAATATATTATTTTCTGTATTTCAATACTAAGGTAACACTCATTTTGGGTTACATTGTTTTTGCTAAAAGCAATATTTATTTTGGAACAGAGAGTAATTTTAGTAGATAAATGTCTATTGATGAAAAAAAATATATATAATCACTATTTATTCGACAATGGTATATAATATATATGCACAACTATTTAAACGAAAAATATATTTACTTTAAATCACAAAATTAATAGGCAGATTTAAAAAGAGTAACCTTTTATTCATTTTCCAAAGTATATTTGAATCTCATTGTACGTAATAGGGGTGTACATGACCGGGTTAGTTCGAATTTTTCAAATATCAAACCAAACCATTTGTGTAAAAATTTTAAATTTATAAACCAAACCAAACTAATAAAATTCGGATTTTTTCGGGTTTTTCAACCTCGGGTTGGTTCAGGTTTTTCAAATACCAAACCAAACTAATAAACCTCGGATTTTTTCGGTAAAGTTTACATACAAACATATAATTAACTTATGCTCCAAATATTACTTTAGTCCAATCAAAATACAATTATCTAAGGTGTTTCTTAAGAAAATAACACAAAATATGAGATGAGTACTGATGACACTAAAATATTCAATAAAAAATAATAATGAAATCATCATATAAAATAAATATTGCAAAGTCATAATGAAAATGATTATAATTTAAAAGTACTAAAATAAGTTTAATAAGTATTAGTTACATTACTAAATATTTAAGGAAAATTAAATTAGATTATATATTTTAATTGTCTAAACCAATGTAAAACTAAAGAACAAATATTCTATATTATTGTCATTCTTAGTGTTGAATTGATTTTCTTTTTGCATTAGTATTAATTTGATTTAAGTTTTATTATAATTATCAACATCTATGAACTATAATATTTATTGGACCATTCCGAATTCTAAGTTTTAAACTTGAAATAATATATTAAAAGATAAAAACTATGAAATAGTATAAGAAATATTTTAAAATTATATCAAAGTAAATATATTTATGTATAAAATAAAATTACATATATAATGTCGGGTTGGTTTGGTCTCGGGTTGGTTTTTTTTTAGTTAAAACCAAACCAATCCAAATATAGTTGGGTTTTTTTTTCCAATACCAAACCAAGTCAAACCAAACCACTAATCGGGTTTTTTTCCCGATTTGACTCAATTTGCGGTTTAATTCAATTTTGTACACCCCTAGTACGTAATACAAGATCTTATGGCAATCAAGGATGGAACAAATAATTTTTTCTTCCTTAGATGGTCTTTTTAAGAATAACCATATATCAAATGCTTTACATTTAATAATGGAAAAATTGCATAAGTGAATCTCTTTTATTTAATAGTTACCACTTTTAGATATATTTTTATTTCACTATCATCTTTATCAACTTTTAGCAATACTTACTCAAATAATTTTGTTCCTTTTATATGTAATTAAGGAATTTTTCAACTTAGCAAAAAGTATTGTATCTAATCGGGAACATTGCTCATTCCCTTTTCTTTCTACTCCTCTCTCTGTTTTATTTTAGGGTTTTGCCGTTCTTTTTTCTTCAATTTTCAGCACAGAATTCTAACGGAAGAAGGTAAATGAAAATCGCTTAGAAGAAGTCTACGGATACTTAGTGATGTTGATACTTTGAATTAAAAAGTTTATAGAAGGAGTCAGATGAGGGGTCAAATTACGGATTCTACTGCTACGACGAAGTTAATGACAGTCTCAATTTTAATTTGAGAATTTCACAAGTATCGGGTGAGCAGAACAAGGAGGAGAGAATGCATATTCATTGTAAAGGTAAAAAAACGAGTTAAAGAGGTGAACAATGTGAAAACATAAAAAAAAAGATGTGTTGATTTTGCATCTACGTCGAAGAAAATTATGGACAACAATGGCGATTTTGAGTATTTATCTCCTCAATTTTAGTCAAAAAATTTGAAAAATAAAGTTGTGCTGAAGAAGAAGATGCCAGTGAAGGATGCAAAAATACGGAATCGATTGGCCAAAAATGTCATTCTACTGGAGAGTAAAGATCCGGTATTTGATAGTATTTCTATGTGTTAGTTGTTGTTTAGGAATGACTGTATACTGATTATTGTCTTGCTTTGATACGTAGTATGTGTAATTCATCTTTAGTATGTAGTAATACATTTTAATACACATGTAGGATCGTAAATTCTGAAAACTTCCGGATGTTGAGTATATGGTCATCTTACACTAATCATAGTGTCATCGACCAAATCAAAATCTCTTTATCTGAAAAACAACTTGACTTGTTCAGGAATACCTGTTTTGGTCACTTTCTTGATCCAAAAGTGAACACACACAACTCCAAGTAATTCATTGCCTTATGAATAGGGAGTTAAAACACACTCCAGATGTTGTGTTTGCTATTGAAATACATGACAAAAAGTTGTTTTTGATCTTAGAGAAATTGGATTAGTTACCGACTTAAATTGTATTAGTGATGGCACTCCTGTCAATGTTCCCGATTCTAAGTGTAATTTGTTGAGCAGTTATTTTTTGGAACAAATCACTAATCAAAAGAGTCATCTACGTAAGTTATTTCTAGCTAAAAATTTCATAGATGATGGCTCCACTGTTTCATTGGTTGTTCTCTTCTTCATTAATGAATTTTTATTTTCATATGAGAATAATGAACACCAAATTAACAATAGAGATTTTTACCTTGTGGAAAGTGGACAATTCAATTCATATTCGTGGATTTAGATGTCTACAAGGAGTTGTGTGATTCTGTGAGACACGCATTTAAGTCGACCCATAAATACTATAGATTGGGTGCCTCTTGCTCTTCAAACTTGGATATTTGAGTGTAGTTCAAAAGTCGATGAAGATATAGCTATTCGGGTTTCTGATTCAATTTCAAGAATCTTGAATGGAAGACAATGTTGATGACTATGGAAAAAATATATTGAGAAATTACTATTCATACCTACAAAAAAAAGAAGGTATTTGTACAAAGTTAATGCATTTTATGACATTGTTTAGTTCAACTCAAGTTAATATATCTATTTTTATTTTCTTTATTTGATTTTTCAGTTTGAGAACATAAGGGCGGGTGAAGATGAAGTTTCTAAATTCAGGCTTCCTGAACCTCGTGATTACAATGCTGAAATGTTAAAATTGGAGATCAAAGGAATAAGTCATGATCTAGACATGCTCACTAATGAGGTTATAGAATTGAGAAAAGTACTTGTAAGGGTATATACGAACTTGACTTTAGGCTTTTTTTTCAAAATTGTTATATTTTAATATTGTGTTATGTATGATTATCTAATAGGCGAATGAAAACCACAAACTACTTGAAGAGAAGATAGATTTAGGATTTAATCAAATCATAACAAACAACAAAGAAATATCCTCCAATAGTTGTTTGTTAGAATTCACCATAAATTCTTTAATTTGATTAAATCCTAAATCTATCTTCTCTTCAAGTGCATTGTGATTTTCATTCGCCTAGTAGATAATCAAACATAACACAAATATTAAAATATAACAATTTTGAGAAGAAAAAAAGCATAAAGTCAAGTTTGTATATACCTTTATAAAGACTTTTCTCAATTCTATAACCTCATTAGTTAACATGTCTAGACCATGACTTGATCCTTTGGACTCCAATTTTAAAATTTCAACATTGTAATCACGAGGTTCAGGAAGCCTAAATTTAGAAACTTCATCTTCACCGGCCACTATGTTCTCAAACTGAAAATCAAATAAAGATAATAAAAATAGATATATTAACTCGAGTTGAACTAAACAATGTCATAAAATGCATTAACTTTGTACAAAAACCTTAATTTTCGTAGGCATGAAGAGACATTTCTCAATATATTTTTGTCATGGACTACCAGTAATTGTCTTCCAATTCAAGATTCTTGAATTTGAATAAAAAACCTGAATAACTATATCTTCATCGACTATTGAACAACACTCAAATATCCAACTTTGAAAAGCAAGAGGCAAGCCACCCAATCTATAGTATTTATGGGTTGACGTAAACGTGTCTCACAGAATCAAACAACTCCTTGTAGACATCTAAACTCCACAGATATGAATTGAATTGTCCACTTTCCACCAGGTAGATCTCTATTACTAATTTGGTGTTCATTGTTATCATATGAAAATAAAAATTCATTAATGAAGAAGAGAACAACCAATGAAACAACGGAGTCATCATCTATGAAATTTTTAGCTAGAAACAACTCACGTAAATGACTCTTTTGAACAGTGATTTGTTCCGAAAAATAATTGCTCAACAAACTACACTTAGAATCAGAAACATTGACAAAAGTGTCATCACTAATACAATTTAGGTCAGTAACTAATGCGAATTCTCTAAGACCGAGAAACAATTTGTCATGTATTTCAATAGTAGACACATCATCTGGAGTGTGTTTTAACTTCCTATTCATAAGGCAGTGAATAACTTGGAGTTGTATGTTCACTTTTTGAAGGTCAAGAAAGTGACTAAAACAGGTATTCCTGAATAAGTCAAGTTGTTTTTTAGATAGAGAGATTTTGATTTGGTCAATGACACTATGATGTAAGATGACCACCTACTTGCGATATACACAACATCCGGATGTTTCTAGAATTTATGATCATGCATATGTATTAAACTTGAATTAAAAATGTATTACTACATACTAAAGTTGAATTAAAGATGAGTTACACATACTACGTATCAAAACAAGACAATAATCAATATACAATTATTCCTAAACAACTAACTAAGAAAAACACATAGAATTAGATTCAAAATACTACTCCGTCCATTCTATTTTATGTGAGGTAGTTTGACTCGGCAGACAGTTTAAAAAAGAAAGAAAGACTTTTAAAACATGTGATCCAAAATGAATTATAGAAATTTGTGTGACTGTAAATCATTTAATTAAGGGTAAAATAGACATTTTATAGTTAAATTGTTACTTAATATAGAAATGTGTCATTCTTTTTGTAACTGACTAAAAAGAAAAATAAGTCACATAAATTCACATACCGAATCTCTACTCTCCGATAGAATGACATTTTTGGGCAATCAATTCCGTGTTTTTGCATCCTTCACTGGCTTCTTCTCTGACACAACTTTATTTTTCAATCTTTTGACTGAAATTGAGGAGGTAAATCCTCAAAATTGTCATTGTTGTCCGCGATTTTCTTCAATGTAGATGCAAAATCAACGCATCGTTTTTTTTATTTTTTCACATTGTTCACCTCTTTAACTCGTTTTTTTACCTTTACAATGAACATGTATTTCTCTCCTCCTTGTTCCGATTACTCGATACTTGTGAAATTCCCAAATTAAAATTGGGATCGTCCTTAACTTTGTCGGTAGCAGTAGAAGCTGAAATTTGACCCCTCATCCGACACCTTATATAAACTTTTTGATTAAAAGTATCAACATCATTAAGTATCCGCGGACTTCTTCTAGGCGATTTTCGTTTACCTTCTTCCATTAGAATTCTGTGTTGAAAACTGAAGAAGAAAGAATGGTGAAACCCTAAAATAAAACAGAGAGAAGAGCAGAAAGAAAAGTGAAAGAGGGAATGAGTAATGTTCCCAATCAGGTACACCACTTTTTGCTAAGTTGAAAATTCTTTAATTATATATAAAAGGAACAAAATTGTTCAAGAATTGTTTAAGTAAGTATTGTTAAAATAAAAGAGATTCATTTATGTAATTTTTCTAGAAAATATGAACTTTATGCTGGGGACATTGGGCTTGGCTTGATGCCAACCTTGTCTAATTTTAAGTTTTAAGTTATCTGATTGCTTTTTATATTTTTCTAATCGAACTTATAGTTTTAAACTTGTTAATCTAACCATATTCAAATTATGAAACTCTAGTAACAAAGAAGAGGTATTTCGAGTTACCTTAAACTATTTCTTGGTAATCCTCTTAATATCCCAACATAATTTAGCCTCTTTTTCAGCTTAGGTGTACTTGAAGCAATCTATCTGAGTCTGCGCTTCAAAGATTTTCGTTCATCCTGATAGATCAAATGAACTCCCCACTGTCTCACAATGCATCCATGGATAGATGCCTCAAATAGGCAATACTGATTAATGTCTCCAACCTGCAGTGAAGAATACAATGGTATGTAGGCGAAGCAAACACACCAACCATATGTTCTAGATGCTGTGCCCACTTTACATTCTTTCTCTATCACTTTAAGGTCTTTCAAATGATCATTGCATATCAATTTGGCATTGATGAAAGCATAATCATACTTCCCAGATAGCCTCGAATCAGGACTGCAGACACCTGCTCCCATGAGAGTCACATAACATATAGCAAAGCCCTTGAACTTATCATTATACCAATTAATGGGCAGTTTGAACGAGATCTTTTCCTCAACACTCCGATGCATAAACCATGTGGGAATTGCACGTTCAGGAAAGACAATGGAACAAGTTACCCTATGATCAGAGTAAAGAGTGGGGAGGATCACATCATCCATATTGTTTGATAGAAACAAACTGAGAATCTCATCTGAAATTGAGCTACCAATGCTCTCCTCTGTATAAGATTGTTGATCAAAACTATAATTGGTGAATGATACCAAATTCAACCTTGGGTACATCCGTAGCTTTGCAATACTTTCTTTTGCCAAAAAACCTTCTACATATAATTCCTCTATATTCTGAGGAAGTTGGGGAAGTTCTTTAAGTTCCTGACAGTGGGCTATATTGAGATATCGAAGGTGAGAAAGTCGCCTGAAGACATCAGGGAAATAAATAAACTTATTTCTGCTGAGGTTCAGTTCCAATAAAGAGGTTAAGTTCTTAAGAGCAGCAGCTTGGCTATCACATAAATTACATCCACTGAGATCTAAGCTTTTCAATTCCCTCAAAGCATGAAACACCCAGGGTAATATCAAACTGCGAGCAGATTGATGCTTTACCTTCCGCCCTTTTCTTAATGATAGGATCTTGAGTTTGCTTAAGTTTCCAATAGAATCTGGCAGTTGCCAAATGGCAGTGTTGCCAGCGTAGAGCTCTTCCAACTCATTTAGATCACCTAGATTTTCAGGTAAAATTGCAAGTCTTGAGCAGCCTTTTAGAATCAAAATTTTCAGTTTTCTCATCTCAGAGACACTGGCTGGGAGTCTTACAAGGTATTCATATGATAGCAAATCAAGCAAGCTGATACCACTGAGCTGTCCTATTGATGAGGATAGTTCCCAAATTGCAGTACGTGCCAAAAGGAGCTTTGATAGCGATTCCATATTCCCCCAATTTCTGGAAAAAATTCTAATTTCTAACAACCTGAGAGGTTGAAACTTTCAAGAGATTCCATTTGAATACTACTTGGTAAAGAATTGAGATTTCTGCAGTTTCCAGATTTAAGAAGATAAAGCTTTTTGAGATTTCCATGGATGGATGAATATCAACCAAACTTACACAACTTTTCAGTATGATCTTCTGACGGTTTGGAGTCTCACAAAAATTGGGTGTTTGGAGTAAACTTTCTGAAAAACTTAAATTGAGGATTGTAAACTTGTCAAATGTCTGTTCATAAAGAGAGAAGATATAGAAAACATCAGCTTTAGCAGCCATTTCTTTTCTTTAAATATGATTCTTTTTTGAAGGAGATGAACATTACCTTCGGTTTCTTGAAGATTTCAACAAGAGAACTAAGTCGTATTGAGCCCAACTAGGTTTCCTGGTTTAAAATCTACTGGTAAAGATACAAAACTGTAGTATGAGCGCTTTGTCTGCGAGAAAAATTTCCCATTCTTCTAAAAATTGAAGAAAAATGGGCGACTTTTCATCAATAAGAGCCAAGACAAGATCATCATAGTCGGATGAGTCGATGTCCACTATGAAGATCTGTACGAAAGTTTTTATGTCGCCCGGCTGGGGCGAATAGCCCAGCGACTCCAAGACACATCTTGCGGTCCGGATCAGCCGCCCAATCAAGTCGTTTCAAGTTACTGGGGAGATATTCAATAGGGTCATGATGTCGGGCCTCCTCCCCTTTGACAATGAGTAACCTAAGACAAGGCATGTTTCTGAAAGCTCTACTCCACTTACATATATGACGGTCTGATCCAATTGGTACCATTATGCCTTTAATTGACTCTGTCCCTTGGAAAAGAAAATAAAGTAACTTTGTTATGTCAATTTTTAGCTGAATGCCTCTCAAAGTGAGAGAGTCTTTCCATTATATAGAGAAAATAAAGATTACACATCCCTAAAGATCCGCCATTCCTATCCCTAAAGATCAGCTATTCTATCTCTACAAATCTGCCATTGAATCCCTCTAAATCTGTCTAGCTATCCCTCCAAATCAGCTATTCTATCACAATATTTATTCATATGATTCTACAACAAATATATATGATCATGCTAATTTATATTACTATATAATTACATTAATATATACAATTATTTAGTTGTCTATCATGCTAACATCCCCCCTCAAATTGATGCTGGTGGATCAAGAAGCATCAATTTGCCTACTAGAAACTGATGGCGTTGTCGTGCTATGGATTTTGTAAACGCATCAGCTATTTGAAGATCAATGGACACATGTGGAAGAGTAATGACTCCTTTATCTACAGCTTCTCGTATATAATGAAAATCAACTTCGATGTGCTTGGTCCTCTCATGAAAAACTGGATTAGTAGCAATCTGAATAGCACTTGTATTGTCAGCATGGAGAGGAGTAGGATGAGATTGGGG
>JAJOOS010081134.1:0-15674 GCA_029582725.1 Solanum chiquidenum | reverse complement strand
ATCAAGTGCAAAGGAAACTATCACTGCAATTTGGTTGAGATTACCGGAACTCCTTACCCAATACCATGATCATAAGAGATTATATATGAAGGGGACGGTATCCTGTGCGTGGAGTGTGGATGCGTGTGCCACACCTACTTGACATGCAGATCTTTCCCGAAAAAGACACCCAAGGGGAGCTTAAAGGTTTCAAACACAGAGGCATCCAACACTCATAATGAGAGGTATTAGGACGACAAGTCGATAGATAACTCAACACATAGTGAAGCTCCTTGGCAGACTGCTACCTTTAAAAAGGCATAACAAGATAAAGAATACTTAAGGCCAACAATCTTCATCAAAACCAATCGGAGAAGGTATTAGCATCAAACTATGCGATGCTAAAACAAGTAAGTACCTAGATTCATAGCTTTTTTCAATACAAATCTAAAGCACAACATGGTCTCCAGGAAAATAAAGTCACCAATAATACTGAAAAAGACGTAAAATCTCAAAGTGTCACAAGTAGTTCAAGTTCCAACAAGGTTGCATCTGAGACAATTCACATGATGACATCATAATCAACGGAAACAACTTTAACGAAGTAAAAGTCTCCTCTAACCGTGGTAAACATAAAATTACTTTTACTGAAAATAAAGGAAAAAATATGAACACTTTTAGTAACGAATCAACTCTAACTAGGGCCCCACCTCTAAGAAATAAAAGTAAAAAATCATAATCAATTAATCCTTCAGTAATTAATAATGCCCCACCCCAACCGAACCCTCCACCACCAACGATATTGATTTCCATATATGCCACCCCAGCTCAACCCCCAATTCCCAAATGCCGCCCTCATTTCCTAGCTGGAAATGAGCCTCCAGGGTCACTCACTCTCCTTTGGAGTGATGATGGAAGGGAGGGAAGTGGCAATAGTAGTTCAAAACCCATCTTTCATTGCCCAAGTAGTCTCGGAGGGGATGCGCATGGCAATGAAATCTTACAACAACCAAGTTTGGTTGTCGTCAGTACTTCAACCTCAAGCCAGCTACTCATTTCCACATCTCCCCTTCTTCCATATCCCATCGTGGGAGACTCCTCTACTTCACCCTTTAGAGGTGCAGCAGGAGGACACCTATTTTTTTCCATCCCCTTCGATAAACCCGATGATAGATCTACTCTACAATCCCCTTCACATGTACTAGCAGGGTGTTCCTCTCCCAGTGATAGTTCAGGCAGGGTCATTAGGTAGCTCGAACCAGAGCCAGAACGATGTGGCATCTCCATCCCAGGTACTTCCCCCTCCTCACCCCAACCCCTAGTCCACATCTTACTTCAAACTCATAGGAAGTAGAAGAGGCAATAGAGCTAATGAGACAAATAAGAACAAAAATAGTGGTCCTAAAAGAAATAAAAATAATTATATACAAAGCTCAATACGAAAAAAAAACTCATCCTTATCTGCCACCCGAATCTTATAAAAAAACTTGCTAAATGTACGAACTCCGTCAAACCTGGAGATAGGGAACTATGTTCTAATCATGAACCCACTATTGAGGGAACATGCAGCTCAAGCGGAAGCCATAATGAGTCTGCCATTGATAGTCCCGCGAAACTCAACCACACCAATGAATATAATTGTATGGAATTGTAGAGGCTGTAATGGAGCCAAATTTAGGAGGAATTTTCGTTCCCTACTCGACTGGCATAAGCCACCTTTGGTGGCTCTTCTAGAAACTAAGATGCAGTGCCATCAGACTCTCCTAGAAAGCTTTCCTTTTAACAAAATGATAGAAGTCCCGGCTATTGGGAACTCATGAGGTATCATCGTACTTTGGGACGACAATTTTCTGGAGCTCGACGAGATCGCAACAACTTCATAAGAAGTGCATGCAATGATTAAGGTACAATCTTCTACATCTACTTGGCTATTTAGTTGCATTTATGCTAGCTCCTTTAGATGTAATAGGAAGATCTTATGGAAAAATCTTAGGAACATTAAAACATCTGATAATGTTGTGTGGCTCATTGGAGGTGATTTTAATGAGCTAACTTCAAATTATGAAAAAAACGGCGGTAACCCTATTAACTGCTCACGTGCTAGGGACTTTATCGACGTCATAAATTACTGCCAATTTATAGACATGGGCTATAAGGGTAGCAAGTGCACTTGGCTAAATAAAAGATTTAAAAACAAATCAAAGTTGATCCTTGAGAGATTGGACAGATTTATGGCTAATGACGAGTGGTTGCAAAAATACCCCGACGCCCACGTTTACCACTTGCCGTGTACACACTCGGATCAATGTCCTCTACTTATCTCCCTTAAAAGAACCTCATAATATAATTAATAAACGTTTTAGACCAGAAACTATGTGGACATCACACCCCGACTTTAAGAATATAGTCAACTCAATTTGGGGTAAAGGTTGTCCTTTAGCTGAATCTATACGAAACTTTGAAACTGAAGCCATAACTTGGAGTAAGTTAACCTTTGGGGACATCTTCTTTAAAAAACAAAATATCATCAACAGGCTCAAGGGAATACAAGCATCCCTTAGATATGTTGAAAGTAACTTCCTCCAGGATCTTGAGCAAACACTGACGCTCGATTTCAACAAACTATTGGAGTTTGGAGATGACTTCTGGAAGTTGAGATCACACATTAATTGGATTAGCCAAGGGGATGCAAATACCAAAATTTTCCACATAACTACCCTAAATCAAAGACGACGTAATATAATTAGTGCTCTACAAATTGAGGATGGTAGCTGGGTGTATGAGCAAGGTAAAATTATCCAGTATACCCACGACTACTACAAAAAACTCTTTCAGACTAGTTAGCCATACTCAAATAATAGACATGAGCACCTTGGTCTTGCGTCTCAACTGGACCTGTCTAGCCTAGATGAAGATTTGTCCAAGATAGAAATCTGGGACGCCATCAATTCTTTCCAACCAAACAAGGCACCTGGGCCTGACGTAATCCACCCTTTTTTCTACCAAAACTACTGGGGAAGTGTGGGGAACTCAGTAGTGGATTTCTATAAAGAAACATGGGTTAATGGTTTTATTGACCCACACATAAATGCAACCCATATTTGTTTGATCCCAAAAACTAGAAATGCGAAAAACCTTCAGACCTATAAGTCTTCGCAACACAACGTATAAAATATATACTAAAATTATTGCCAACAAGCTTAAACCATTAATGAATCAACTAATTGGTCCACATCAAGCGAGCTTCCTCAAGAATAGATAAACCACATACAACACTGTAATAGTGCAAAAACTCATAAACTGTGGGAATAAAACAACAACTAATTTGGCAGGTTGATTGACGGAATCCCATCAACCATGTTCTTGACTCCTATTGATTTGAGTGCTTCAAAGTTCAAGTGCCCAAATCGCATATGCCAACACCATGAGTCATCTTGCACATTATCCTTCAGACACTTTGCATCGATGGTTTTAAGATTCAAAGGGAACAACTTATTCTTTGTCATATGCACTTTAGCAATTAAGTTGTTACTTGAATCTCTAAGCCAAAGATGCATATTTTTCATATGAATATCATATCCTTTTTTCAAGAAGTTGGCCCAATCTCCCAAGCTTCTTTTGAGGTGGTTGCATCAACCACATTCTCAAACTTGCCATTATCCAAACATTGATGGATGAGAGTGAGGACATGTTGATTTTTCTTTCTTGTCTTTAACAAGACCCTCTTTTCATTTGAGGACAAAGTTTTCTCATTAACGGGTTTTGTATACCCTTTGTCTACAATGTCCCAAACATCTTGAGAGCCAAGAATAGCTTTCATTCGTAGACACTATTTTTCATAATTTTCTCTTGTGAGACGGGGTACTGAAAGGACAACGGACTATTATTTGCCATGACTCTGATACCACGTAGTTGGACAAAATGATAATCACACCCATGATAATGTCCAAACTAAATAGCAATAGGAAGAGAGTAACAACGACACCAAATATTAAAATGGGTAAATATGATACCCGAATAAGTAATACAATAATATTGATGAAAAACTTGGTAGTGTTAAAAGACTACTACTCACCACTCTTTTATTTCTTACAACTCACAATTGTATTATTTCCACACTATTTTCTCACAAACTAAGAAGTAGTTTGTGGATTACTCTCTCTCTACTCTCTATTGCTTCTCTATTTTGGTGTGTCCTTACAAATGAGTATAAGTGCTCTATTTATAAGAAAAATTATGTCCATTTGATGTCACTAATGACATCAATGGAAACTAACAATTCAAACTTGTAGGTAAACAACTTTGACATAAATGTGATAGCCAATTTCCCCAAAGTTTGGCTGCCAAACTCTACCAAAATTCTACCAATCTTTGACTACCAAAACTCTACCAAACTTCCACAAATGTGGCTACCAACTTTCACATTTGTGGCTTGCCATGCAAGGAGGAGTTTTCCAAAGGAGACTACATCAAGAACAAGTAAGCCACTCCAACTTGTACACACCGATGTGTGTGGTCCAATCAATCCACTTTCTTTTGGTAAAAGAAAATGTGTCTTGCTATTTATTGATGATTTCAGTAGAAAGACTTGAGTATACTTCTTGAAGCAAAAATCTGAAGTTTTTGTTGCCTTTACAATTTTTAAAGCACTTGTAGAAAAAGAAAGTGGCTATGAAATAAAAGCATTAAGGTCCGATAGAGGAGGCAAATTCACTTCAAAAAAATCTAATGACTTTTGTCAATCTCATGGAATTCGTCGCCCTCTAACGGTACCTTACTCTCCCCAACAAAATGGAGTTGCAGAAAGAAAGCATTGAACAATTCTTAATATGGCTAGCTGTATGTTGAAAGCTAAACATCTACCAAAAGAATTTTGGGCTGAGGCTGTTTCTTGTGCAGTTTATTTGAGCAACAGGTCTCCAACAAAAATTGTACGAGATCAAATGCCTCAAGAAGCATGGAGCGGAAGAAAACCAAGTGTCAAGCACTTGAGAATCTTTGGGAGCATAGCCTATGTTATGTTACACATCAAGGGAGAGCTAAACTTGACGACCGGAGTGTCAAGTATGTGTTTATTGGCTATGACGCGAGTTCAAAAGGCTACAAATTGTACAATCCAACAATAACAAGGTGGTGGTGAGTCGTGATGTTGAATTTGATGAAGAAACATCATGGAATTGGGAGACTCCGGAAGAAAGAACATATGATTTTCTTTCATACTTTGGAGATGAAGAAGAACATGAGACCATGACACCTGCACATGATGCAACCCCGCCTCCTTCACCAGTAAATGTTGCATCTCCATCTTCTCAAAAGAGTTCAAGTGAAAGACCACATAGGATGAAGAGTATCCAAGAACTCTATGATGACACAGAAGAAATTACTAATTTTGATTTTTTGTGTCGTCTTTTTGCTGATAGTGAACCAATGAATTTTGATGAAGTTGCTACTGATAAAAGGTGGAGACAAGCCATAGAGGAAGAGATCGAGTCAATAGAGAAGAGCAACACTTGGGAGTTAACAACTCTTCCCAAGGACCATCGAGCGATTGGAGTCAAATGGGTATACAAAATGAAGAAAAATGTCCATGGAGAGGTAGATAGATACAAGGCAAGACTTGTGGCTAAAGGCTACAAACAAAGGCATGGCATCGACTACGAGAAAGTCTATGCACCTGTTGCCCGCATGGAGACAATCCATCTATTGATCTCTTTAGCGACGCAAATAAAGTGGAAAATCCATCAACTAGATGTCAAATCGGCATTCTTGAACGGATTTCTTGAAGAAGAAGTCTATGTTGAGCAACCATTGGGTTTTGTGGTTAAAAAACATGAAGATAAGGTGTTGAGGTTGAAGAAAGCCTTATATGGGTTGAAGCAAGCTCCACGAGCTTGGAATAGTCGTATTGACAAATACTTTCAAGATAATGGGTTTACTCGTTGTCTCCATGAATATTCTCTTTACATTAAAGCTCATACTAATGGAGATATTCTACTTGTTTGTCTTTATGTTGATGATCTCATTCTAACCGGCAACAACCCAGTTTTATTTGAAGCTTTTAAGAAAACTATGTCCCTTGAGTTTGGGATGACGGACATAGGGCTCATGTCATATTACTTAGGTCTAGAAGTGAAGCAAATGGAGGAAGACATCTTCATATCTCAAGAAATCTATACAAAGGAGATTTTGAAGAAGTTCAACATGTTTGATTGCAACCCTATGAACACCCCAATGGAAATTGGAACAAAATTGTCAAAGTTTGAAGATGGAGAAAAAGTGGATTCCACTTTGTTCAAAAGTCTCGTAGGAAGTCTAAGGTACTTGACATATACGAGACCAAATATACTCGTTGCGGTTGGAGTAGTAAGTCGCTTCATGGAAGCTCCCACCTCCACTTACTTGAAGGTCGCTAGAAGAATTTTACGTTACCTAAAAGGTACGATCGACCTTGGATTATTTTATTCTTCTTCTGATGATTTTAATCTTGTGGGATATTGTGATAGTGATTATGCGGGAGATGTTGATGATAGAAAAAGCACATCGGGTTTTATGTTTTTCTTGGGTAATTGTGTTATTTCTTGGAGTTCAAAGAAACAATCAATTGTTACTCTCTCGACTTGTGAAGCTGAATACGTTGCATCGACATCATGTACGTGTCATGCTATGAGATTGTTGAAGGAACTCAATTTGCCGCAAATTGAGGCCACAATGATTTGTGTTGATAACAAATCTGCGCAAGCACTTGCCAAGAATCCAGTGTATCATGATCGAAGCAAGCACATAGACACAAGGTATCACTTTATTCGAGAATGCATTGCCAAGAAAGAGGTAGAGCTCAAGTATGTGAAATCTCATGATCAAGTTGCGGATATCTTTACAAAGCCTCTCAAGTTTGAAGATATTCAGAGATTGAGATCAAGCCTTTGGAATAAAGAAGAAAAATCAAAATTAAGGGAGAGATTTGTGGGAATAAAACAACAACTAATTTGGCAGCCACATTTGTTGAAATTACTTACCACAAATGTGAAAATTGGCAAGCCACAAATGTGAAAGTTGGTAGCCACATTTGTGGAAGTTTGGTAGAGTTTTGGTAGTTAAAGTTTGGTAGAATTTGGCAGCCAAACTTTGTGGAAATTGGCTATCACATTTATGTCAAAGTTGTTTACCTGCAAGTTTGAATTGTTAGTTTCTATTGATGTCATTAGTGACATCAAATGGACATAATTTTTCTTATAAATAGAGCACTTATGCTCATTTGTAAGGACGCACCAAAATAGAGAAGCAATAAAGAGTAGAAAGAGTAATCCACAAACTACTTCTTAGTTTGTGAGAAAATAGTGTGGAAGTAATATAATTGTGAGTTGTAAAAAATAAAAGAGTGGTGAGTAGTAGTCTTTTGACACTACCAAGTTTTTCATCAATATTATTGTATTACTTATTCGGGTATCATATTTATCCATTTTAATATTTGGTGTCGTTGTTATTCTCTTCCTATTGCAATTTAGTTTGGACATTATCCTGGGTGTGATTATCATTTTGTCCAACATAAACTACTTTAAGAGAATGAAGGGTAGAGCTGGGAATATGGTTATGAAGATCGACCTTGAGAAAGCATTCGACAAAATAGAATGGTCCTTCATTGGATATACCCTTCAATCTTTTAACTTTCCTCCATAATCATGTCATGTATCACAACTAGTAAGGTGTCAATACTAGTAAACGGTAAGCGAACGAAATTCTTCGAACCCTCTAGAGGTATACGACAAGGGGACCCTATGTCACCGTATATCTTTATATTATTTATGGAGTACTTGTCGAACAACATCAACAAAGCGGTCCAAAGTAAATGATGGAAACCTATCAAAATTGCGGGAAAGGGACCAAAACTATCACATTTATTCTTTGCGGATGATCTTATTCTAATGGCTAAAGCAGAACCTAGTTCATGCACCAATATCAACTAAACCCTCCGAGACTTTTGTGCCATGAGTGGGCAAAGCATTAATCTTGGAAAACAAAAAATCCTCTTCTCCAAAAACTGATACTACTATAGGGGATATTACTTAAATCATGGGATTCCAACAAAGCCATAACTTTGCAAAAAATATTTGGGATTCCCCATCACGCAGGGAAGCCCAACCCCATAAAGATTTCCAGTTCGTCTTGGACAATCTCCAAAGCAAGATGGCTGGCTGGCTGGAAAACCAAATTCCTAAACTTGGCGGCTCTAGCGAAGGCCGTCTTAAATAGCATCCCTACCCACGTTATGCAGCTTCACAAGTTACCATCTACTGTCACGAATAGGATGGATATATAAAAACATCAAACTGACGTCCCTACAACATAATCTAAAATGGAAACTCATTTTCCCTTTTAGTATTTGGAACATTTGGCTCCATCGGAACCACAACCATAAAAGTGATTTTATTCCAACGGATAAACCTATCCAAAGAGCAGCTGAATTCCAGTATCTATCTTATGAAACCAAAAAAACAAACAAAACCCTTAGTACGGCTCCCCAAAAGAGATGGGAAGCACGGTTTGAAGCTAAATGTCGATGGATCCTTTGACTATAGCACATCCAACGGAGGGGCAGTGGGTATAATCAGAGACCAACTAGGCGATCGAGTTCTCAATAAAAATCAACACACTTAACACGTTACATGCTGAAATATTGGCAATTTACTGCAATCTCGTCACATTTATCCAACATCAACGGACTCAATGGAAGGTTTAAACGAAATAACAAATCTAAGTGACATAGATTGCATGGATCTCCTCCGGCAGCTGAAGTACCCACCGATCAAGCACAACCTTAGACAGACCTACTAGCTAAGGAAGGAGCAAGGAATTATCAAAAAATCTACGCATTCTGTAGGAGTTTTACATTTTTTTTAGTAGTGTATTTTGAGTTTATCTCTATAATGGGATGCTAATTGGGTTAATTATTCGTTTAATAACTTCAAAGAAAGTTTTGAGTTTTGTCTCACCACACCTATTATCAAAAAAAACTTTCACGTGTTAGACTGAACATGATGTTGATATAATTAAATAAATTAAAATATATCTATTGATCTGATAATTTAATATTTATAAATAAGATGATCATACAATTTTAAATATGAGTTTCATATCAAAAGTTGGTGAGACCCAAAAAAAAAAAAAATGATGGTGAGGGTGTGGTGGGTGATTGGAAGAAAAAACATTAGGTTGAAAGTGAAAAATAAATTTCCAATACACAAATTGTACTACTTATATACATTTTAACTAGTAAAAAAAAAGGCAAGTCAATAACCCTTATCTTTTTGTCAAAATATACTAACTATTAGAACAACGACGATTATTATGAGTCTGAATAGAACATAATGAATACATAGTATTCAAGTAACAATATCTAATTAGCTTGAACTTGAGGCATATGTAGTCGCATCGATTAAGCCCGTTAAGAATGTACAAAGTCTCTTCATTCCACAGCAACATCAGCTATATGAAGCCAATTTCTTTGGAGGAGCTCTACAATCTCTTCATCTCTGGATATTGTAACATGTTAATAGTAAGTATCAAAAATAAAATTAATTAAATGGTTGTATTTATAATGTTATAGGTATATATATATTCTAATTATTACAATAATAATGTTATATATATATACACACACCTTGATTTAGAAGGAGACTTTGGGGGTTGGTGGCAAAAACGAGGGCCTTCATCATATCCTTCACATGTGATTTCTCCATTTTCATCTCTATAACAAACTACACCCGTAGACGTATCTTCAAATACCTATTTATATATTTATATAATAAATATATTACGAAAAATCAGTAGACGTTTGTACATGAATTGGTTGATATTTGAAAATAAAAATAGAAATAGTGCCAATAAGTGAAATTGAGTTGATAAAGGCTATTTGAAAGCTTGTGTTTGGACGGGTGAAAATTAAACTTTGTTTTTCGAACTTCAAATTTCATAGTTCAAATTTGAAATTGAAATAACGTGTCAGTTTGATAAACAATCACTTACATAAAATGATCTCCAAATATTATTTCAAAATTCTAAAACAAAATCTATTGATCGGATGATTAGTCCTCCTACATATTAGATCGAATCAATATGTTCTAAGCAGAAAGAAGGATAAATAAACAAAGATAATTGTTATGATCTTTACCAATTGATATGTTTGAGCAACAAATGATTACATATAATTAAGGGAAAAATTAGATCTTGCATCTAACTGAATTCAAAACTTAGCTTATGAACGGAGGATTGCTCAAATTCATATAAAGGAACCTTTCATTTCTTTTTCACGCTCAAAACTGGACATATGATGTATGGATAATTTAATATGAAGGTCCAACATCAATTCACAGTAATTGGAATAAGTCCTACTCTAATACATGCCTAGATAGACTCTAGGCCTAATATAATTTGATATAATATCAAAACAAACAAAAGTCTTGTGGATCGAATCCCACCATCACCTTTAGTAAAAAGATCAACGAAATACCTTAAGCCTATTTTTCGAAGTTGATTTGATCTGACACGGAGTAGTTGTTGTTATTGTTGTTGACGACGATGATGATGATGAGATGTTGTTTGAAATATTGTCATGAATACTTGCAAACACCACTTGCCTGTGGACAGGCAGCCTTGTTGTCCTTGTAGTGAAAGATGATTTGGTAATTAGAAAAGGTGTTGAAAGAGAGTTTACCACAGCCATTGAAGTTAATGGAGAGAAAAAAAGAAGAAGATAAGAGAGAGGAAATGAATGTTAGTTTCTGCTATGAAGTATTGTTGTTTAGGGACTTTATATTATATAGTTTTTTTAAATTTTATTTTATTAATCAAGATAATATATTATAACTTTATATGCATCAATACAAGTAAATGACAGAGCTTTGATCTTGTTAGTACTGTTTGGGGAAGGCTTACATAGTACACATTACTACATTTTGTAGTATTGAAAGATGACCTTTTAAGCCTAACAAAAAGAGTTTTCTTTTGACTTTGTTTGCTTATAATATATGAATAATAATAATATAATATTTAACTACTTGGTGCTAGAGGTTTTAAATTTTTTTGGTAAGCTAAAATAGATGATAAATATATTTTTTTCGTTTTAATTTATTTGTTCTGTTTTGATTTGACGCAGAGTTTAAAAAAAATAATTAAATCTTGTGATCTTAAATTAAAGATATGTTATATGTACCAAAATGTGCTTTAATCGAATGGTCTTAAGCATGTCAAGTGGAAAAATTGAAAT
Organism: Solanum chiquidenum; assembly: GCA_029582725.1. Classification (NCBI taxonomy): domain Eukaryota; kingdom Viridiplantae; phylum Streptophyta; class Magnoliopsida; order Solanales; family Solanaceae; genus Solanum; species Solanum chiquidenum. The sequence goes on along the minus strand of JAJOOS010081134.1, from coordinate 4,432 downwards.
AAAAGAGTTATTACAAAAAATAAAAGAAACATTTTTTTTGAAATGGACTAGGAAGAAAAATAGGACAAATAAATTAAAATAAAGGGAGTAATACTTGTTTGGATGGTTGTTATCTATTGTATTGCATATTTTTAGATACTATATTAGTTTTTTATTAATATTTTTGGAATTTTATTATATCATATTGTTAAATTCATTATGTTATGTAACAATTAAAAGTTCCATTTTATGTAATGACTGAATTAATTGGTATGATCATGTTGTTTTATTTTCTCTTTTTTAATAGTATTATAAAAAAATTAGTCCATTAGTTATTTAGTTTGTCTTCTTCTTTAATGCTAATCCAATTTTTTAAATAAATATTCCATCATGAGCATAGGAAAATAAAAAAAATTCGTAGACGATTAGGATTAATAGGACGTTCTGCATCCTTAAAAATATCTAAATTGTGGACAAAGGGAGTTTATCCACTTTGTGAGAATTTTCGACAATCAATAGCGTAAGTTGTGATTACGGCAGATTCTGCTTTGAAGAAACTCATAAGTCTCGAGTTAATATTTACGGTTCATATACTACAACTATGATATATATATAGCTTATCATCCCTCCATTTTATGTCTTAATCTTTATAATTATAAATTATGTCACTAAAACTAAATCATGAAATTTAATATCTAATTTATTATTATTTTTTAAAAATATGTTAAGAAAAAGGAATGTCACATAAAATTGAAATAACTTTTGATGGTGGTGAGGAGTCAGTGATAAGATCTGGTAGATTAATAATGTTTATATTGTATTTGATTAATTTTCTTGGAATGAATAAGAAGCTATCAAACCTAATTGGATGCAAAAGTATATGATATGTTCACATAATAATCAATTACATTATCTGATCATTCTTTTATATCTCTTTATATGATAATTGATTACAACTTGTTTCTAATTTAATGAAAAAAAAATTATATTCTTCTAATTATTAGCAAAATGAACTTTGAATTCTGATGAAGTTCTTATATTCTTTGAATCAGTTTTCGATTCAAACAGAGTAGAAAATCAAAAAAGAATTAAATCTCCGAATATCTTAAATACAACATTATTTCTAATTAACGATGAAGTTTTTTTTTTATATATATATTCTTCAAATCGTTTAGCCTTAATATTCCTGACAAAGTTTTTGTACTCTTCAAGTCGAAATATTCATTCAAACAGAGTATTTAATAAATTGGTGAAGTTTCTATATTCTTCGATTCAATACACAGTCTGATTTATTCGCTGAAGTTCTTATATTCTTCAAACCAAAGGAGTAAAAAAATCATAAGATTTTAGTCTCCAAAAATCATACACAATCAATTTCACATGGAGTAGAAAACTACAAAAGTGTTTTTTCTTCCTCCAAACAGAATACATATTAATAATAATAAAGATATATTTTGAAATCCTAACTATTTATCCTAACATTTATGAAATAAATCTCACAATTTATAAAGGATAGAAAAAGAAAATCAAAGGAAATAAAGATAGAACCTGATTTTTACTCTCATTGAATCATATTCTATATGTCAACAATGATTCCATGCAAGTCACTTTTCTTGCTAATTTTTTCTTATTTTTCAGTTTCCATCATATTTCAATTTTCCTCAAGAAATTTAATTTCAATAAGAAACTCAATTCATGTTCAAATATTGTTAGTAGACAACATCTATTCATTTACTTCTTCTCATAGTTATTTATATAAAACTAAAAATACAAGAAAAATAATTTAAGTGCACATCTTGACCCTTACGCACAAAATAGCCTTTCTCATTGAAAAGAAACCTGAAGGGGTGCAATGCTTGAGTGCACTTGAGAAGAAAATAAAAATAATCTTACCCATCCAAGGAAAACTTACTACAGAAAACATACTCGAACATATTAAAGTAGTACTTATTCATCCCAAATCTCTTTTACCATACGATAAAATAATTCTCGTTCTCTCTTTTTTTCCCCAACAAAAAGAAAACAAAAAATAAAAGTAATTTCCATACCACAGAAAATACCAACAATAAATAAATTTCTTAAGATTGTTATCTCCTATATTCTAACTAGCAAATCAGAAATAATGAAAGATGAAAATAAAAAGAAAAGAACTATCTGAGTCCACAGAACCCACTGTGTGCTTAAGAAATTTAATCCCCTCAAGTACCCGAGGCTGTAGATTAATTCCTCCCAGGATAAAACAAATTAAGCATTAAAGAAGTAGCGGTACCTCAAACTCCAATAATTTCATCGAACTCAAAAAGACAGCAACGAGATCACACACAGACACGATCGATCGATTTTGTTTTGTAAGAAATGTATGCAAAAGAGGGGAAGAATTCAATGCAGAAAAATGAGAGAAATTCTCTCTATCTATATTCAACAAAGGGTAAAAGTCACAATTTTTTGAAAAATGACAACCTTTCAGAAAGGTCACAACCTTTTGAAAAAGGCACAATTTCTAAACAGTCACAATCCTTTAGAAAAGACACAACCTTTTATAAATGTCACAACCCTTCAAGAAAGTCACAGTCCTTCATTTTCTATTCACACTTTTAAAACTTAACATCAAATGGTAATCTTGATAACTATTTCTTTTTGTATTACTGATTAATGGAGTTGTAATTCAAATTAGTTTTCAAAAGCTTATAATACTGCATGGGTGAACCAGAAAAAAGGATTTAGCAGATTTTTTATGTACCGATGGCTTTGTTAGTGGGTCTTGTAATTAGTTTCCAAAAGCTTATAAATACATCTTCCTCATATAAAAAAAAGGTAATTTTCCTCGATTTAGAATGAATTGCCACCCAAAAATAGAAGTGAGAAACACCCTAGATAGGAACACTTTCACTTGTAAGGGAGTTTTCAAACAAACTAAAAATTCAAAGCTCCTCTCCCTCCTATTAAGATGATGATTTTCTGATCGAACAAGAATGAATCATAGCCGATCCTAAAAGAGGTAACAAAAAATAATCGACTTAACACAAATATAAATTGGTTGACAAATAATTAATGAATATCAAATTATTATATCAAATAGTTTAATATACAAACTAATATGTTCTTGTGTGATTTTACCATTACGTAGTATTGCTGGCATATAACCTTTTCTTCCATGAACTTGATCAAAATGATAGAGTAAGGGCACAAAATGAGGAAATATTTTGTGACACACTCGACATGCAATTAAATTAGTATAAGTCACCGTTATGTTTCTCTTAACTAAGTTGAATCATATATTATTTGAAGTGGGAAGCTCCTATCTTCACAGTTGGATTACAATTTTTCCCTCCATTAAATCAAAATTTAATTAAATAATACTATTTTAAGTGTTAGACCATCTCCAACCCATCTCTATTTTACTCTCCATTCTCTATATTTGGAGAGTAAAATAGAGAATGTCCTCTCCAACTCTTCTCCATATTACTCTCTATACTCCATTTATAAATAGAGAGGTGAATAGTAGTTCTCCAAATTTGGAGAACTACTATTCACCTCTCTATTTCACTTTTTTATTATTTTAATATTATTTCTATTATATCATTAATTAAGTCTTTATTATTTGTAATTATTTTCTAATATATTATTTAAAAGTTACTACTTTCATTCAAATTAATAATTTTTATATTTTATTTTTAAAAAATTAGCACTTTAAATATGTAATTTAAAATTATTTTAATATTATTTATATTATAAAAGACTATTTATTAAGTCTCTAATATTTGTAATTATTTTCTAAGTAATATAATATCTAAAAGCATATTATTGATAAGCATACTACTTCCATCCCGAATTAACAATTTTTCTAATTTGATATTTTTAAAAGTTTTTGTCACTTTAAATATGTAATTTAAAATTATAATTATTTTTACTGTGAAGAATGCATAATTTACACATAATTCAAATAATTCCCTTTATGTTATAGTGATAAATGATTAAACTAAACTTTTTAATGAGCATGAAAATGCTTGATGCAATAGTTTAAAATGAAATAGCAGAAGTAAATTAGTATACAAAATAATTGGTCGTTAATTTAAATAATTTTTAGCTACAAATAAAAAAAATAAGGACAAAAATTGTTCATTTGAACTCCGTAATACATTAATAGAGCATTAATGGGAGAAACGTAACAATCTTGAAAGTTGAATATTTATGTAAAATTTAAAATGATTTTTATGATAATGCAATATTGATGATATAGTTGTAGTTCATCAATAATTTCACTTTGATTTGAATTGTTCGTTAATATGTATTATATATAATATTTGTCACATTTTATGTTATTTAGAATAAAATATTTTTTTATTAATAAAGAATAAAATCTTATAGTACATGAAGATTATATAAATTATAGGGTGATTATTTGCACAAAAAAATTGATTTATATTATGAAATAAAGAAATAAAAATGAAAT
>JAJOOS010081132.1:0-10844 GCA_029582725.1 Solanum chiquidenum | reverse complement strand
AATTTATTTTGGTTCAATGTGTATTTGCTGAATTAGTTTGAGTTGACTATGCAATTGTAATTATTTTGTGTTTTGTGGCACATTTATGTAGTTTCCCTATTTATTTAATACCCTATATAACTAGGTTATATGTAGAATTTTATTTTACCAATTTTGGCTCATAATTAATTTAGAGAAAATAAATTATGGAGAAGACATGCTTGTAAACGGGGAAGAGCGGCATCTGCATCTCTAGTAAGAATTTCATTTCTTGAATTTGGGTTACTATTAGAAGAAAAATATTCCTTGATACTAAATATTATTATATTTGAATTATCCTACTATTGGTATAATATGTTGATTAGTGAGGAATTAAAAGGGGTATATCTGTTTGGTTTTGGGGGTCTTTTTTTTTTTGGGGGGGGGACAAAATCTTGAACTTCATGTGAGCAATGATTACTCCATGATCAAGAGTCATATAATTAGTAAAGCATAGTATAGTTTAGGAGTATAGAATTTATGATCACTTTACTGCTCATGAATTCAAGTTACTGCTTGTTTACACGATGATAGTTTTGGGTTCCTTTTCTTCTGTTCTTGTTAGGGTCACTGAATATAATAAGTTTTGATACTATTATTATATATAATTAAATATTAGCTGTATCTTTTTTATATAGATTTCATTAGAGTAATATTTTTCGGAGGAAGTGAGACTTAACTATAGGCTTAAAATTTATGAAATAGGAGACTTGACATATTAATTAACCTCAAGATTTGTAGCACCCCGGAAACTAGTAGGCTAAACTAGAGCTAAACGTGAGGTTCAACGTCAAGGAAGAATAGCTAGAGCCAAGGGAAATGGGCAAGGGCCAAGGAAAGGGCCCAAGGCTGCCCAAGATTTGGCCAAGGCATTGCCCCAACCTCGACGAGGGTCTTCACGATCGGTAGTGGCCACCACGCCCACTGTTTCCACCCATGGCGCTAAGCAGTAGCCTCCCCAAAATCCACCCAAAAGTTGATCCTCTTCACGAGCCACTTCACGGCTCGTGGGAGGGATTTGGTGGTGTGAGGGTTGAGAGAAGTGGCTTAGCCACTGCCTCAAGGTCCACTAGAGGGACCACGACTAGTGGCAAGCACCACGGCTCGTGGAGCCTCTCGTGAGATTGCCTTGGGCTTGTGGGCAAAAGGCACATGATGCCTAGCCATTGCCTCAAGTCTAGGAATGGGACCACAACTCGTGGGGCCCCTCGTGGGGCCCCTCGTGGCACCTGGGCAGCTCACTTAAAGTGAAGGGTGTTTTGGGTAATTCAGGTTTAAGTCTTATTAAAGTTAAGTCGTTTTGCCTTCGTTTTTTACACCTATATAAGTCATTTTAAGTAAAAATATACCCATTCACCCCATTATTTCCAAAAACCCCAAATAATTCCCAAAGTTCATCTCCTATCAAAAAATTCTCTCTCTAGAACTTCAAGGAAGAAGAAGGAAGAGGTGGAGCTAGGGTCTAAGAAGAAACGTTTTCACACCAATTTCATTGGGATTAATAGATAAGTTCTGGTAATCCTTCATCTATGAATATTCTTCATTCATGGAGTCCCTTCAAAACTCAATTTCAAAGATAGAAATTCCCCCAAAAAGCTAGGGTTTGACTCCAAGTCATGGGCTCCTTTCAAAAACGATTTTGCTGATTTATTTATGATATATTATGTATGAATTGATGATTTCATATGGTTTTTATATTGAATCCCCAAAGAACCCATGAAACCCCCATATTCCTCAATTATTATTTTGTGATGTGGGTTTGTTGATGATAGAAGTATGTTATGAATTTATGTATGTAGTAATTGGGTTACTTGAATTATGATTCTATCCATGTCTAATGTAGTAATTCTAGATGTGTTGATGGAATATGATATATGGTCCTTGAAGGGAAAATTATGATATTATGCATGATTATGAGATTTATGTTTATGCTTTAAGAACACTTTGAAAGTAAAGTGATTATGATTATGACCTTGTTGTGCGTTGTTGAAAGGATATTCTCATTACACACCTATGTATGAGTAGTATATGATGCGAAAGGTTTTCTCTCAATATGATGATTTTAAGGTTGAAAGGTTATTCTCACCTATTGAATCTATGAGCTATCTTATGAATTATGTTGGATTGAGTGTCAAGGCATTCTTCCATGATTAAGAGCTTAAGTCAAGACTTAATATGTACTCTGTGGGATAAATGCATAGCACCGAGTGGATATTGATGCCGGAGCGCCTATAGAGAAGAATGACCTAAATATAGCTGCTAGGTATTGGTTAGGGTTCATCAGCAACATAATCATGCCATCGTAAAATGAGTCCATTCTTCGCACCCAAAGGCGGCCTGCCTTGGGTCTATTATAGCCAAGAAGTGGCATAATCTGGGCTTGATCATCGAGCAAGAGATGGTTATGAGGGCAAAACAGCTCCAGACGTCTCTTCCATTCCCGATGGTGATCACAGAGTTATGTCGCTGGGCCAGTGTTTATTGAGATAAGAAGAGGGATGTTAACATTACTCCCACATATTCTACAAACATTTGGTTTATTGAGGCCGAGTACACACAAGACGAGGTAGATAAAAGGAGAGTTGCTCCGGTGGACACTCCCTGGAGGTTGATGTTGATGTAATATATGCAGAGGTAGACATGCCTACTCTGGCCACTGGGCCTTCAGGTACCTCTAGTTTTTCTCTTTCCGACACTCCTGGTTCTTCTGCTGCTTCTCCGCCACCTAGATTTTCTGCTTGTACTTTTGGATCCCGGCCTTCGATCACCTAGGCCATACTTCTCAAGATGGGGTACCTAGCCCATTCTGCAGATGTGCGTGCTTCCCGGCTAGAGGCCGAGGTTCCCTGGATGATTGAGAGAGTTATTACTGCTGCATTGACGACACTCAACACTTTTATTAATGCCCTCACAGGGAGAGTAGAGGTTTGTAAGAGATTCCAGGGTGCTACTGAGGTAGTGACGGCCTTGAAGGATGATATTATTGGACTGAGAAAGGATGTGGACCATCTGAAGCCCATATACTTTACTTCACTATTTCGGATGGTGGAGATCCCAGATGTCCAGAGTGCAGATATTCTGGCCTGTTCTGAGGTGCCTCTGGCTACTACCAGAGATGATATTTTGGCTGATGTTGTTGATGAGTTCGAGGCCAGGACTGATGTGGAGCAGCTTGGTGTACGTGAGGAGGCTGTTTTTTAGGGCCTGACTGACTTAGAGGAGGCCATGGTAGATTCTGTTGTTCGGGCCTCTTTGAGGGATGTGTCCATGGTGGGATCTATGGGGCCAAGGTTGATGAGACACCGGGATCTGATGCCTAACAGATGGAGTGACGGACATGCAGACTTTGCCAGAAGCTTAGCCTGGCAGGATTATTTTCCCCTCCCTATCTATTATTGTTTATACATTTTTTTGTTTTAGTTGCATTTGAGGACAACTGCTTATTTTGTTGGGTGGGGTGATGTATTTCCATACCTGCCTCATGTGACTGTTTTTGTGAATATTGGGTTTATTTGGCTTATTTGGCTTATTTGGTTTATATCTATATATCTAGATTTTGGTATTGCGGATGTTTTAGCTTGTGGCCCATGGTTGTGATTGAAGATGGTTTTGAAACAAATTTTAATTTTTTTCCACCTCTTTTGTCTGTGAATGTGGTTGTTCTTGTGCAAATTTGAGTGTCGGTTGGGATCAATACCGATGACTAGAATGGTACTGTTAATCGAACAAAATAAATGTGCGGCTACAAAAAGGCAAACAAAGTTACATAGGCAATATGTGAACTTTTAGCATCTTGTTGTGACTAGCCGATTGTTGATGAAGTCTCTTGTGAAATCTTGTTTTGATACTGGTATCAATGCCTTATGTGGTGAGATTACTTTGAACATTGTGTTTGGTGACACCTAGAATTTTCCCCGTTAGTCCGGTTTATTGAGTGAAGCGAACAATTGAAATGATCTTAGGCAATAATTTTGAATAGTGAATCTATTTGTAACAACCCTAAAATCTAGTAGGTTGAACTACAACTTGACGAGTGTCGTTTTGAGTTAGTTTTGGGTTATGAGTTGTATAATGTTGTCCCGAGTCGTGGTTGAGGGGTTTAAGGGTTAAACGTCACGGTACGACTCCCCAAGGACCACCCTAAGTGTCCTTGAGGAGGACCCTTAACTAAACCCCCAAGACTCTAAAGAAAAACTTGGAGTCACCAAAATATGGTGACCTACGGATAGGTTTCACACCACGTAGTTCCATCCACTGTCCATGGATGGCCTCCGTAGGTCGTACCCTGCAGTAGCATTCAAGACCCTCCTAGACAAACTGAAGCCCCAAACCACGAACCAACAATACTGTCCATGAATGGACTCACGGACCGTGAGTCTAGGGCTCGTGGATAGCACCTGTGTGCTGTCAAGTGACACGGCCAAGGGAAGGATGAAGTTGTAAATTCACCCTTTGCTTAGTTAAGTGTATGGACGGTTATTTTAGAGTTATTAAGGTATTTTAAGAGTATTAAAACGTAAAAACCCTATTTTAGATTTCATTATTTAAATTCCCCAAAATCAAAACCCCTCCCTCTTCAAAAAAGTCTTCTCTCTAGAAACTCCATTGGAGATCAAGGTCAAGTTTCAGCTAGGGGTTCAAGCATCAAGTTTTGTGGTCTTGATCCTTGTCTAATTTTGCATTCAAGGAGTCAAATCCAAAGTGATTTCAAAGTATGAAAAATCTAGGTTTTACTCAATCTCATGGGTTCTTTCATCAAAGGTTTTCAAATGGTTTCTAATGACAAGTTATGATTGTATTGGTGTTTAATTGATGATTTATGGTGAAAATACTCTATGAACCCATGATTTCTCTCAATTCCTAAATTGTGCCTTATGAAGTGGGTTTGATGATAATGAATGAATGTTGGTGGATTATGCCTAGATTGATTTAGATTGTTGAATTGTATCATTACACATGCCTTAATTGTAGTAAATTATTGGTGTGTTGGTGACTTTTGATCATGGCCTTAAAAGGGGAAATTTATGACCTAATTACATGTTAATTCTGCTAGAGATATTGATCCACTTGAAAGGTGGAGGTGTTTACTTACTATGTATAATGTGAAGGATATGCATGTTATTTCAATGATAGAATTATGATCTTGTATAGAATGTAATTGTGTTGTTATTCATAGTATATTCTCAATTGACACTCATGAATGTTGATGATGGGATGTGAAGGGTCCTATAATCTAATATTGTATATCTTGAATTGGTAGGCTTGTGCATCCTATTCTTGTATGAATGAATATGTATATTGAATTGGTAGGCTAAGGCATCCTTTTCTTATATTAATGAATGTGATCATGAAGGAAGTATCTTAAATTGGTAGGCTTAAGCACCCTCTTCTTGAATGAATGACAGTATTGTTGAATCTTGAGTTGGTAGGTTTAGGCATCCTTTCTTGTATAATGAATGTGTCTACACTTGATGCATATGAATCGATAGGCCTATGGCATTCCTTTCATAAATCACTAATGAATGTGTCTTGACTTGATGAATATGAATCGATAGGGCAATGGCTTTCCTTTCATAAATGAATGATGAAGTATTCTAGGCTATGACATGAGCCGGTAGACCTAGTGTTGGTAGCCCTTTATGATGTGTCTAGGAACTAATGTGATGAACCTTGAATAGGTAGACCTAGTGTTGGTAGCGCTTTCATTTGTGAAATGATGACCTTGTATTGGTAGACCTTATGTTTATGGCACCCTTCTTTAAAAGTCAATGAGATATCCCTAATGTACCTTGAATCGGTAGACCTAGTGTTGGTAGCCCTTTCATGTGTGAAATGATGAACTTGTATCGGTAGACCCAATGTTTATGGCACCCTTCTTGGAAAGTCAATGACCTATCCCTTATGTACCTTGAATCGGTAGACCTAGTGATGGTGGCCCTGTCTTGTGTAATGTACTTTGGGTGGGTAGATCTAGTATTGGTAGCTTTCTCAAGTACAATGATGTTAATGTGAATGAACTACTCTATGGGAATGGAGGCTAAGCATCGAGTGGATATGGTAAGATGGAAACTCTCCCAATGTTAAGCTAGAGTTCCAATGAACATCTTCCTATCCCATTACTATATGCCCACATAGAATATTAGCTAGAATATTCCATTCGAGCTAATATTACCGTTCTACCTTAGGCAAGTAGAACACCTTTCTTTGGTGTGGGGTCATATGACACCGGATTCCTTGATTTAGCTCTCATGGTCTATGTCGGTTAATGCCTATTCCCTTCATGTGAGATGTGAAATATGGTTTCTATAGAATATCTATGAAGTGTGGATGGTTGTACGGGATGACATCCATGCATTGCACGAGTAGGATTTGATAGGGTCATATTGAGATCTCTAAGTCTTCACAACTAATGAATGAAAGTCCTCTAAATGATGTTAATAAATAATATTAGTCTAATGTCTAATGAATGAAGGTCCTCTAAATAAAGCTATTGATGAATGTTGACTTATATGCTTAAATGTAATGATGCATGCTATAGTCGGATTGTCTATGGTGACTTCAAAAAAGTACTTAGTGTGAGTAGTAGTATGGGATGCTACTCATACATTGAACAAGTATGACTTATAGTTGTCTTAGATGTTGGTCTTAATGTGATGTTGTGACTTATGTAATGTTTATGCCTCTTATGTGTTTTATTGTGTAAAGGTGGAAAGGATGAATGGTACGTTCACTTTTGGTGACCTTAAGGAGGTACCTTAGTGTGGGAGGTGGTATGGGACGCTACCCATACATTGCAAAGGTATAGCTTCAAGGTTACTTGAGGTGAAGGCTTAAGGTGAAGGTAAAAGTTCATATGTGGATTATGTTCAAATGTGAAGATATGACTTGAATGTTGGTTGTGACTTACATTATGCCTCTTTTATCAATGTGCATGATTTTTTACCAAAATGGTATAAAAGCAAGACTTTCAAATGAAATGTCCGTTTTAAGCCTGTTTTTGCATGGCTTCCATACTTGGTGCTTAATTGTGCTAACTCCATTCTTCTCCCTTTTTACCAAAGTGTAGGGTTTGGAGATATTGGTGTTCTATGCTTGAAGATGAAGACTTGGTGAGTCCTTATAGTTTCGAGGACAGTACCCAATTTGTCCCTTTATGCCTTTTAGTTTATGTTAGAGATTTTGTATGGTCTAAGTCCCAATGTTGTATTCAAAGTATTAGATGGTTTCAGACATAATATACAAAGTCTAGAAAGTCTTCCTCTTACTTTTTAATGAAAGATGTCTTCGATTTTAAAAGAAAAGTTTTAATTTAGCTCTATTTTTTCCTTATTTTGAATGTTGTGAATGTTATGAGGCTTGTATGAGAGCCCTTTGGGGTCATGTACACCAGTAACGTCTAGGGGGTGCTCTCGGGGTGTGACAAACATGGTATCAGGTCCAGGTTTTGGAATGGTGTTAGGATGTCTCAAACCATATCTAGTAGAGTCTTATTCATAATGTGAAGTGCACAACATTATGAATAGGAGGCAATTGGGTGCTAAGAAAGCTTCACTTGTTTATTCTTCAAGTCGTGCCATAGAGTTTATCTCTAATATGTCTGTCTCTTGTTCCTTATCCGATGGTCTTTAGTGTTTGACCACTTGAAAGGAATATTTTAGAAAGTGTGAGGGAAAAGGTTGGTTGTGATACCAACTATGGCTATGTGACTTGATAGAGTTTAGATGATAATTTGTGGAGTGACTTTAGTATGAATGGGTTTCCTATGGCTATGTGTGTTTTTGGTAGAATACAACTTTGTCAAGATGAGTTTTGAGGTATGTTGAAAGAGTTGATGAATGTGGCGTTTTAGAATCATCTTGTGTGATAAGGGTGAAGGTTTAGTGATGACTAACTCCGAGCTTAGAATTGAAAAAAGCGAAGTTAAAAGAGTTATTATAAGCTTTCTCCTAAGTGGGGGATGATGTGCTTAGATGATAAGGTTATTGAGTGTCCTTGATGTTCATGAGTTAGTCTTGCTTGATGTTCTCACCTTGAGAGGTGTAGTGAGATTGAGGAGTTTTCACCCAGTGTGGTAGACTCATATGAGACCTTGAGTGGTGTTGGTAAGGTTGTTTGTGGGCAAGAGTTGCTTAATGAGGACCTTCCTAGTTTAAAAGTACTAGTATGTTGATAGTTCCTTATGGTTGTGAATGTCTTGTTACAATTCCTTTGTTGGGTTCATAATAAGCCTTAGTTGGGTTTACTCCTAAGTGGGGGATAATATGTTGAGTAGTAAGGTTGTTGAGAGTTCCAATATCCTTACTTTTTTTCTTTTTATGCGTATTCAAGCCTAAGACAAAGGGTTCCTTTTGGCTTGTTTCATGTTGTGGAGTCATGTGTGATATTGTGTTTCCACGTTCTTCTTACATTATGCATGTTCTTGATGGATTCTTGTTTGAATGAGAAAATGAATTTTAATTATTTATTGTTCCTCATGCTAATGTGCATTTACTATGAGTTGCTTGTATGCTTCATGATGTTAAATGTTGAACATGCCTTAATGTGTTTTTGTGTAGAAATTGCATAATGTGCTTAATGATGTTGTGAGGAGCATGATGTGAGATGGATAAGGAAGTTCCTCCAATGAAATGAGAAATGATGAAGTTTTGATTCATAATGATTTTGTAGTTGTAGTTCCTACTTTCTTGAATTAGATGAAGTATGTTGATATGGAGTTGATGTTTCCTCCTAGTTGTGTGCATTTGATTATGATGTTGCATGCTTGATGGGCTGCTAATTTTGAGTCGTTAACTCCTTAATGTGTTTAAAGCGTCATCCGAGGAAGAATGTTCCTAACTGGGGGATAATGTAACGACCCAAAAATTTTGTACGTTGAACTAGACCTTGATGAGTGTCGTTTTAAGTTAGTTACGAGTTATGAGTTGTGTAATGTTGTCCCGAGTCATGGTTGAGGGGTTTAGGGATTTAACATCAAAGTACGACTCCCCAAGGACCAACCTAGGGGTCCTTGAGGAGGACCCTTAGCTAAACCCCCAAGACCCCAAAGAAAAACTTAGAGTCACCAAAATGTGGTGACCTACGGATGGGGTTCACGCCCCGTAGGTCCATCCACTGTTCATGGATGGCCTCTGTAGGTCGGACCCTGCATCAGCCTTCAAGACTCTCCTAGAAAAGCTACAGCCCCAGACCACGGACCAATAGTACTGTCCCTGAATGGACTAATGGTCCGTGAATGGACTCACGATCCGTGAGTATAGGGCTCGTGGATGGCACCTGTGTGCTGTCAATTGACACGGCCAAGTGAAATGTGAAGTGGTAAATTCACCCTTTGCTTAGTTAAGTGTTTGGATGGTTATTTTAGTGTTATTAAGTTATTTCAAGAGTATTAAAACATTAAAACAATATTTTAGATTTCATTATTCAAATTCCCCCAAATCAAAACCCCTCCCTCTCAGAAAAAGTCTTCTCTCTAGAAACTCCATTGGAGATAAAGGTCACGTTTAAACTAGGGGTTCAAGCCTCAAGTTTTCTCATCCAATTTAGTGAGGGAATTAACATAGAGGTATGGTGGTCTTGATCCTTTTCATTTAAAAGTATGAAAAATCTGGGTTTTACTCATTCTCATGGGTTCCTTCATCAAACATTTTCAAATGGGTTCTAATGACAAGTTATGATTGTATTGGTGTTTAATTGATGATTTATGGTGAAAATACTCTATGAACCCATGATTTCTCTCAATTCCTAAATTGTGCCTTATGAAGTGGGTTTGATGATAATGAATGAATGTTGATGGATTATGCCTAGATTGATTTAGATTGTTGAATTGTATCATTATACATGTCTTATTTGTAGTAAATTGTTGGTGTGTTGGTGACTTTTGATCATGGCATTGAAAGGGGCAATTTATGACCTAATTACATGTTAAAGTAGAATTGTATTAGAGATGTTGATCCACTTGAAAATGTTGATGATGGGATGTGAAGGGTCCTATAATGAATGTTGTATATCTTGAATTGGTAGGCTTGTGCTGTAATGACCCGAGAGTACCCCCTAGTCGTTACATGCGTATTCGACCTCTCGGAGGTCTTATACAAGCCTTAGCATTCATTCATTGCATTCGGTAATAAAAACCGTAAGGAATAAAAACTATTTTTAAAACAAATTCATAATACTCATAAAATCTTTCAAATGTAACGAAGTAGAATTTATAAGTCTTATGTACCATCATAGACACGAATAGAACATCTTAGGGAAACAACCCTTTACAACAAAATATAAGTCTCATACAATGTCTAAGTGAAAATACTAGAAAGGTAACAACTATGTCCTCGAATATATGAGGACATACCAAGCTTCTTCAGAAGAGTCAATATCCCAAACTTCCTCAAAAGATCTCCTCACTTTCCACCACCTACACTTGTAACAATAGAGAAATATGGAATTAGTACAATAAGTACTAAGTATGATGACCATGCAAGAAAAACATGCACAACGGACATTTACAAGGAATGTATGCTTTTAAGACCTTCTTTAACAAACCTTTACAACCACAAGCATAAACTCACATTTCAAGTCACCATTCACAAATAGACCATATTCACATCATTTACAACTCAATTAACACAAGTGTAAAATACTTAACAAGATAGCAAAGTAATTCCTTCATTACCATTTAAGCCTCTATCTCAAGTCACCCTAAGCCACACTTAAGTGAATAATGAAGTGACTGCCCATACAACCTCTTCATATACACCTAAGTGTTCCTAAGAGTTACCATAGACAAGGGTTTTATCATTTCATTATAACATACTAAGTCCACATTATTT
>JAJOOS010081131.1:0-14925 GCA_029582725.1 Solanum chiquidenum | reverse complement strand
GGTGTGTAGTTGCTTTGGTTTGTGTTGCTGGCTGCTCGTGGCTATTATGGAGGGGTCTCCTCCTATCTATCGGCTTCCTAGGAGAACTAAAGAAGTCTCAAAGTCGGCGGGGAAAGCTCCCTAAGTTGGTACCCACTAGAGCAGCCCCTAACGCCCAAAACTACATCTCCCTAGGTGCTTCTAGAATGTTCCGCAAGCCTCCCTTGTGTTGTATTTTGTCCTCCAGCCCTCTTAGCCGACTTAAATTTCCTCCTAGGCCTCTCTGAGTCACATGATGCATTAGTTATATCTTGAATCCGTGAAACTCCATCCCTCACTCGAATTCTCTTGCATGTGCTAGAATCTTTCAAGAACTCCTTTGAGCTCCTATTGTCTCTAGCATTCTCGGAACTTCTTCAGCCATTCCTCCACTTGCATCCATGTGATCTCATGATACTCCTAGACCTTTTAACATACCAAGATCCTCGAGCTTAAGTGCTACGCAAAAATGTGCATATCTCACCATGCTCAAATGTCTGACCTTGACATGGGTCTTGCCATCCTTGCAAGTCATGCCCCCTCCTCCGACCATTGCATTACCGGTGGATATCTTTCCTCATCATACTGTCTTCACGTGACGTACTTCATGTGGCGCCCTTACTTTGTGCATGATATTCCTTGGTGATGTTACGTCGCTTAGCCATATTATTTGTCATTTCATGGCATGTGTGATATTTGACTGTTAACGCAGGCATGAAACTCCCCCATCTAATATGGTGTCGTCTCAAGAACAAGTACCTCTATTGTCTATGACCTCCATGGACAAGGGTCCTCACTGTACTCATTTTACTTGTTTGGCTCCAAAAGCCTCATTTCTCCAAGTCGTTAAATCATTCCTAGACGCAATATATCATCTTTACATGACACTTGTTTTACTTGCTTTGCATGCTTCTCCCTAAGCATCCCCATCGCTACAAGTTGTTGTCCCAACTCCCAAGTGCATTGCTCCACCCTTGCTTGCCACATACATTGTTGCTTTGCATGTTTCACCATTGCATCACCTCAAGCTGCCCCAAGTTCGAACAACTATTGAACAGATGTGCTCTCTTGTGCAGGCAAAACCTTTGTCTCATTGTGAAGCTCTCTGATTGGTTAACCTTGTACCATCACCCTTGGTCTTGCAATCATCATGGGACGGTCTTTTACTGTCACCCCAAGTTGGACTCTTGCCATCACCCTTTGTCAATTACAACTATGGCCTTGCCTTTATCCTAAGTGTTGTTTGGCCTAATTAAACTCCACAACTGTGTTGCCAACACTTCCCATCAGACTTATATTTTTCCTAGGTGTTGATCTTGGTTGAGTCAAGCTACACTTTGTGAGGCCGAACTTAGCATCTACCAAGAAGGGTAGTCAGGCTAAGTGTTGTATCGATGTTAATAATGACTAGGCCGATGATAGATTGCTACCACAATGGATATTTTTTAAGTAACTCATTTGTTTCTTGGATAACCAAAAATTTTCCAAGGGCCAACTGGTGCACAGTTGAAACACTATTGATAATCGGCCTGACCATCAAACCTTCTCCACTTAAATACCATCAAACCTTCTCCACTTAAATATTAGGCTTTTATCTGCAACCTCCAAACTCATGAATTATGCCTAATTCACAAATCTTATTGCGCTCTTATCACTAAACCAATTTCTTAGTAGAACTCAACTATAGAGAAGAGTAACCACAAATATATGTTCACAATCAATGTTCCCCCACCACCAAAAAAAGAAAAAAAATTGTCCAACTTTTTTCCTTTTTTTCGTTTTTGTAAATACTGACACACTTGTTTTAATCCTTCCCAAAATTTTGACTAATTTGGTAAGACAGAATCATTCCATGCCTTCACCTAGTAGGCTAGTATTGCATTTGAAAACTATACTATTTCCAGAAGTAATCATATAGTCCACTTCTTTTTTATCTTTGTAAAATCCCAAACTCATAAAAACATTTCATCTTCACTGACGGATCAATCTCTATTTCTAAAATACTAGATTATCTAATATTTACCCTTATGCCCCCATGCCAGATTAAGTTAGTATAGCAAGATGGGGATGGAATGAATTATCAACATAAACTACATAATGAAATGTAGAAAATAATTTGAATGCAGCAATAATTTTTACAATGCACACATCCCCATAATGAGTTGTGACCCCAAAAAAATAATAATTCCATTGACGTAGTATGTAGCATACTAACCCGAATGCCATATGAGAAACTTGGAGTGCGGAAAAAGTCCATTTGGCCCTGCAACAATAAAGATGAAATTGTAACAAAATTTTTGGTTGATTTGCCTCAAAAACTTCTAACACTAAGAGACCACATACCAGCCCATGCATTGTCGGCTGAGCACCATAATAGCCATCATGTGTAGGAGCTATAGAGTTCAACTGTCCCTACATTCCCAAGGCAACAGAAAACACAACTGTTATTTTAATAGTCCATATCATTATTTTCAGCCTTAAAACTATGAACTGCTATTACATACAAGGCCCTGAATAGTCTGTTGGTTTGCATAGTAGTTATCACGAGTAGGTGCCATCAAGTTTAACTGTACCTGCAAAAGACCAAAAACTTAAAACACCAATATAGATTTAAGTATAGGAAAAAAGTCAAGATACTTGCAGATCGTACCATTCCTTGAACACTTTGTTGCGGGCCAAAATAACCATCAAGACTCACAGGCCTGGAGTTCAATTTGTCCTGCAGAAAATGATGGAAATGAAGTAAATAAGAAACTGGAGGTGACCAAAAAACTAAAAAGTTAAGCTTCAAGAACAACCATACACATATAGCATTCAAAACAACCTCCTCCCACTTTCACCAATAAGAAAAACCTCTTCATTTTAATTTTACCAGTAAGAACACAGTAATGTAAATCAAACGGCAATAAATAAAAGTTCCTAAGGTATCAGAGCAAACCATTTGTTGCAAGCTGTCTGCTGCCCCAACAGCCATAACATCTGGCTCCGAGTTCACCTGCAACCAGGAGATCTTCATGAGATAACATAGAAAACAAAAGAAGCAGTCTCATGATTGCTCTTCAAAACATACCTTCCGTTTCTTAGTGAAGTTGTTTTTCTTCTTGTTTGTCTTGCTCATACTCCTACTTTGGTTATCATCTTCAATACAGAGAAGACCAGAGGCTGATGATGTGCCAGCTTCTAACATGTTCTTGTTTGAGTTATTAAAAGTTACACAACTCCCAAACGCGTCATCAAGTGCACGAAGAGCAAAACTATAGCTCTCTTGAGATAACGACCCTTCTTCACTCAATTTCATAGCCCGATGACATAGCTCATTATATCTCTGGAACCTTGACTGCACATCTTCAGATCCATCCGTCATAGAGTACTTGCTCTTCGCATCTTTTGTCCATCGCTTCAAAATATATTGTGGTGGGATAGAGGAAACAGCACATATTTGGAGAACTATCAATGCATGTCTACAAAGGTAGCCTTTAAATTCAAACAAATGACACATACAAGATATTTCTGACTTCATTTCATCCAATGTAACAATGAACTCTTGAGTCTTCTCAAAATCTTGAACTCTATATGTTAAGACTATCTCATCTTGCTTCTCTCTTTTCGGACCACAAGCAGTTGCACCCACAACCTCAGACTGGAATTTCTTAAATACAGCATGTGTATAAAGCCCTGCCAAGTGCTTCTCAAATGGTGATGGGGATCTCAAAGCAGGTTGTTTGTTCCATGTATCAGAATCTGCCTTTGCCTCCTCCTCGTACCTATCTTGTAATATTGATTCATATTGCTTTACAAACTCCTGGATGGTGGTTTTCTTATGTACATATTTGTCAAAGAAAGAGTTCACACTCTCTGATCGTTGAACCGTTGACATTCCCGCTAAAACTACATCCCTTATAAATGTAGGGGCCCATTTCAACCGATCTTCATACAGTGAATGAATCAATTCAACTTCTCTGAGATCAAATTTATCAACTAGTTTTCTCCACTTCTTTTCAAACTCCTCATCTGTCCATGACCTGTTAATACATTTCTCGAACTTAGGCATAAACTTTTCATTCTGTTTGATGACATGATTCAGTGTTTCAGACACCTTTCCCAGGATATGCCACAAACAGAAATAATGGAGGGATAATGGCAAAGCCTCTGAAATGACTGACTTCAATACCAGGTCATGATCGGTGATCACTGTCTTGGGAGCTTGACCGCCCATTGCCTTCAACCATGTCCGCATTACCCAAGAAAATGTTGACGCACTCTCATCAGAGACCAAAGCACATCCAAGTAGCATGAACTGAAAATGCTGATTGACCCCAACAAAAAGAGCCAGGGGCATTTTATATTTGTTTCTGACATAGGTAGTATCAAAAGAGACAACATCGCTGAAATTTGCATAGTCATGCCTGGCTTTGGCATCAACCCAGAACAAGTTCTTTACACGTTGATCTTCACCCACATCAACAGCATAAAAGAAGTTGGAATTAAGATTTTGCATCTGAATGAAGAACTCTAATAGAACACTTACGTCTCCCCCTTCCATTGCTGAATTTCGACCTTTGTCAAATAGAATTTTTGTGTCACTTTTCAGACCAACAACATTTTTGTATTCAGCAAATTGTCTTGCCATTGCAGCATACATCCTTCTTGTTTGTTCACTGACAGCTTGGGCAGGTAGAAGTTCATGATTATGTTCTTTCTCGAATCTATGAATTATCCATTTCCCATCGGGCCTTCTTTTCACATGCATACTTGCTTTGCAATCTGTCTTTGCACATGCTCGCCGACCAGTAGCATTTTCTGGATCCTGCTTGTTTCCTTGCCTACTACGTGGCCGATTTGCAGACTTCTCATATTCCCGTTTAGTTCCATATCTAGAACATGCAAATTTTGCATCAATAAATTCCCTTGATGTCTTTGAGCGACGGCTGTTTTGTATGGCTGTATTGAATCCCATCGACCGAGCATACTCTTGATAAAAGGCATAAGCCTCACCATGTGACTCAAATTCCATGCCAGCCAGCGGTTCAAGGTTCACATCCTCCTTAAAATCTATCATAGTTCCTATGGGAGTGTTCATATCCCCTCCATCTTCTGCATGCATCTTCTCTTCAATAACCAACATCCCATGCATTCCGTCATCACTATGTATTTTTTCTTCATTGTCAAGCATATTTATAATTCCATTTTGTTCCTCTTCTTCTTCTTCCTTATCATGGTCTTGAGAAGGCAGACGAAGATCTATATCCATGCTGCTAAACAATTGAAAGCCTATTGATTTCTCTTTTACTGATACCTGAATGTCAAGAAAAATTAGAGGAGAACTTGTCCAGTAAGGGGGCTATGGAAACAGAGAATTAATTCTTGTTCAATAAGCACAGAAAATACAAGAAGCAGCCCAAAATATCTCTTCCTGCATTCCACCACTCTTCTAAGTCTAACCACAGTCCAAGAATTGTTAACGGCTAACTCGTGATTCCATTAAAACTTTTGGGTTTTACTAAGTGGCCTAAATATCAGAAAACTTTGAGCTCAAGATCATCCATTTATCACACAGACAAGTGACAACAGCTCATACATTATGATGACCTTCAACTAGCTTTCCATATATCAGGTTTCATCATGTCCTACAGGTACTTCACGAGAAGACATAACTGCTCAGAATTATCAGACAGCAGACATAGAAAGTGATCCTATCGCATTTTTAGAGGTAAATGAAGATCCATAACACAAAGGATCTGCATCAAGCTCTGTCTACCTGAAGATGAAGAACCCTGACCTCCTCCGATCCATCAGGGATTTGAATCAGTTGAATGTAAAATGCCTCCTCCAAGTTTAGACAGAAATACAAGGGTATATAATGGTATACTCCAGCTGCAGGTGAGAGCGACTGAAATTGCAGCTTCCAGTCTATATATCAGAAGTGCTTACTTGAAATCTAACCACATTCAACCTGCAGATTTTATAAAATAAGTTCTTCCCCATCTCTGTGATGGCCGATGGGGGAATTAGCCCTCCCCCCTCCCCTCTCATGCAGACCTCTATACGGCACTTGACTAACTATATATACTCCCCCTCCCACCATTTCATTTTATGTCGGTGTTTGACTCAATACAGATTTTAAGAAAGAAAGGAAAACTTTTAAAATTTGTGGTCATAAAAATGTCGGGAAATAATAAAAACATGCCATTAACGACAAATGGAAAGTTCAAAGTTAAATTATCTCCAAACATTCTTTTTTAAATAGATTAACAAGGAAAGTGGGTCACGTAAAATGAAATGGAGAGGTCGTTCAAAGTAAAAAAGCACTTGAGCGCCAGTCTCCCATGGTCCTTTCCAGCTTCATTAACCGCTTGACCATACACGTGGAGCTAGTCATATGACCATTAATTTGAATGAACAAAGGCAAAGCACAACCTTGAATTGATCTCAATGCAAAATTCACAACTTTTTGCCACCAAAAACAAAAGAAAATGGATAAACAGATGTATAAACAAATCAGCATAGCAGTAATGCGATCATTAATACCATGGTACATATTGAACAAACTTCTTGTTACATTGCCTCTTGCAGAAATTTTCTTAACCAAATAAACAAAAAGGTCAAAGTATAATACCATAGCTCAATTAAAATTCAAGAATTTTTCATTCCAATGAGTCTTTGAGTATTGGAAGGCCGAATTTGCACATATGAATCAAAGTGATATGGTGCTAAAGCTAATAAGGGAACTTCTATGCAACAGAGGAAGAGAAAGGTCTCCCAAATGAATATAACCAAATCCTCACGCATTTATCCTATAGTGGTAATTCTCATCTGAGTACTTATATGTTAGCAGAATCTGAAGCATTAATTTGGTGTACAACGAAGCAACTCTTTTAATTTGCCAACTACTTCATCAAGTTCCAACGGGGAATAGCAACAACCCATAGTAGTCTCAAAGATGGGGTCTGGGGATGGTAGAGTGTACGCAAACCGTACCACTACCTCAAAGAGGTAGTACGGCTGTTTCCGAAAGACCCTCAGCTCGAGTATACAAAAGTAAAGAGGATATAAGAAATAATAAGAAAAACATAACATAACATACCAAAGAGGGGCAACAACCATAACCAACTAATGTGATAACTGAACTGCAGTAAATAGCAAGGATTAACAAAAGTTGTACGATGGGCCAACTACAAGACAAATGCTACCTACTACTACCCGTAAAAAAATAAAAATCAGGAAACAGATACAATGCACCAATCTATCCTACTAGGAAATACGACAATGCTCGATCAACTACTAACTTTCTACCCTAATCCGCAACCTCTATAACTTCCTATCTAAGATCATGTCCTCGAAAAATTGAAGCTACGTCATCACTTGTCTAATCACCTCTCCCTAATACTTCTTCTTCCTACCTCTACCTCTCCTAAAAACCCACAATCTTTCACACCTCCTCACTGGCGCCTCTGCACACCTCCTCTTCTCAAGATTACTCAAACAATGGCTCTAGCTTCATAATATGTTTTTTTGTTTTTTTCCCCATGCATGTCATGATAATGTCAAGTTCAACAATTTGACTCAAAACTTTTAACTTTAATTTGTGGTCAAATGTCTTCATTTTGCTTCTGATTACTTCTTGTTCCTTCTTTTAGTTGAGTGCAACAAACTTAAATGACTCTGATTAGTAGAATAATCCAAAATATACAGGCTTTACAACTACATCAATTTTGGCATATGGTGATAAATAAAATCGCCTTGTTTGTCCACAATGAACATAAATCGAGGCAAAATCTACCTCTAGACAAAACTCTTGTATGTAATATAAAAAACAATAAATTGCATCCGTCATAGGTTCACAACACAAATGGTAGCTCCAAAAACAAACAATTTGATTATCATAATTCAAACAGAAAAGCCATGATCATACAATTAGTAACAGTTCATGATTCTATGAAGGATGAGGGAGAGGATGAGGGTGAAGATTTTGGGGGGTTTGGGGAAGAAGGATGAAGAAAAGAATTTGGAAGAAGAGAGAGTGGAGGTTAGAGATTATACCTGTATGTATCTTAGTTTCACGCACGCACATACACACACTCGATCTGCGATTCTGCAACTGAGAATTCACGCGATGTCCAATGGCGAGTGGACTCTTTTTGTTTCTCCTGATTTAGGGTTTCCCCTTCTTCTTACCAACGCCACTGCAGCGCGTGATTTTTATTTTCTTTTCCTACATTTTTAATCACCCAATACATAATAAAAACTGCCTAAATAAATTGTTAGACTCTGTTTAACTTTTTATGCGCTCGTGTCGTGAGATGTTTGGTTAAGTCTTATAATAAATGAAATTTTTATTTTGTGTTGTTGAGATGTGCGTTTAAGAAGGAAGTCTTTGCAATTGAAGTGAGCCGAGGAGCTGAGTGATATGTCGCTATTAATTGAGTGTCACCATCTAATTGTTGTGTTAATAAAAAGATATTCCTATTTTAATTTGGTGCGAAACTAAGAAGAATGAAAAAAAAAATTATGATCTTAAATTAAAAATATAATAAATGTATTAAAATGTATTTTTATCTTGTAATTTTAAACATATTATTTGGAAAGTAAAATAAAAATAGAAAAGGAAAGAGAAAGAAAAAGAGGTATTTTTTTAAAAAAAAAGTACGATGGATAAATTGAAACATTAAAAGTATCATTATATTTTGATATTTGAGCGAATAAATTTTATAATATTATTTTTTGACAATCAATTTTTTCTATTACTTACCTGAAAAATATTACGAAACCAAGGATTAATGCAACAAATTCATGCCCTTCTTAAAAAACAACAATAAAAAAATAAACAATCTTACTTTATTTTAACTTAGCAAAGACTTTAAGTAAATGTCGTCATCTATCGAATGCAATTTAATTTATGTGTATGGTATCTAATAACGTATGCAATTTAGTTTAGGTGTCTGTTATTTAGCAACTTACAAATAACCTTACTTTATTTACACACTAAAATTTATTTCACAAAATTTGAAATAACTTTAAATTGAACTTATTTTGTGATGGTTTAAAAAACTATCTTAATTTTAATAATTTTTTTCTTTTTCTAATACTCAAATTAGTTCAAACTTGAAAAAATGTAGTTTTTAAAAAAAAAAATAGTTGCCGTATAGACCGTTTTATGTATTGGTTAAACAAATTAAAAGGAAAAAAGGAAAAAAATAACAAAAGAAATTAGGCTCAAGCCCAAAAATAAGAAATCAAAACGACTTATGTCTAATATGATAAGGGAAAAGCCCTCTTTCCTAAAGAATACCTATCTATATACGTTAGCATCAGCTTCCTCATGAACTCACTCTCCATGTTTACTCTCGACTAAATGCTACTCTACTTCACCTTTTTTTGTGGATTGTATCAGATCTCAATAGCGACCTCGTCTTTCTTTTTTTCACAGAATTGTCAACTGTAAAATCAATTGTCATGTTTTGTATATACCTAAATTGCTTATAAACTACATATTAATGACACTGATTCCACTGATAACTCTCTACATGTGGCTTTTGAATCCTTTTGATTCTGACTCTAGTCGAATCTATGATTTTAAAAAAATAATCTAATATTGACATAAATTTTTTTAGCTCTATTAAACCCATCAAAAAATTCAACAAAAGGAAAATGATTCCATTAAATGCACCAAAAACTATAATTAAGAAGATATTTTTTTTATACCAAAAGTAAATAGAAGGTAAATTAAGCTATTTTTGATGATTTAACAGCAATATTATCTTCTTCTTTTTTTGCTAGAAATCTAAATGGCTTATGTGGACATTTATTAGTGTTACGGGTATTTGTGATTCAAAAATAGATGAAAATTATATTTTTATTATAAAAAAACAAATGAATGATAAATATAAGCTACTTTAAATAGTTCGAGAATATTTTTTAACTTTTTTCCGTTACAAAAACAACCTATCAGATAAAGAAAAATAAAATAACTAAATGAACTCTAAAATCCTACTAAATGAAACCGACCATACTATTGTGGATTCCGATGTGCATATTGGTCTCCAAGCAATAAGTAATTATGTTTATATATTTTATTGATTACAGTAAGTGGTTTACTCATAAATGTAATATCTTGTTTTTTTGGGAGGTCTCTTTGTTAAGACTTAATGCCTTGAATATCTTATTAATCGTTGTATAATCTAAATTTTGACTATATTTTCTGTTTTATTCTTTCTTTCTTTTTTTCTTTCTTTTTGGGTCGATTTGGCATAATCCAATGTGAATTGAGCAAATAATTTGCTCATAGTCCTTTGTTTTTTGATAAAGGTTGTTGGGACATTCTTCAATTGTTATTATTTAAAATTAGTTGTCAGATTCCAAATGTTTAGACCCTTTGTACTTCTTGATAAGCTCATCTTGTCCCATGAGACGATATATGGCCTTTTCCGATATAATTATTTGACTTGTCAACACTTCTACTAGAATTGGAATGATTATTCTGCCCGATAAGTCTTTATTTATTCATTAATATCGTTAAGTACTGTTAACTTTCCCGTCATTTTTGTAATTGTCAGCTTAGTGAATTATACAAATTGTTTTCACTAATTTTATCACTTTTGAAGGAGTAAAACTAATTTTATCCAGTAATGATGGGCACCAAATAATACAATTTTGATTAGGTGAAATCTATTTACATACAACAAACTCTTAGCCATTAAGTAATAATCTTAATTATAATCTTATCTAACTGAAATTATCATTGTGTAACTGTAAATCTCAAGAAGTATGACCTATATGAAGATATTTTCTCAAGACAGATTTTCTAAATCATAACCTAGCAATTGTAAGATGGTCATTTTTGAGTGCTCACCAACACCATCAAAATATACTTAACCCTTAAACTAGATTAGATTTTAGATCAAATCGTGTAGAAAACATTTGAAATATGTTATTAAGGAGCTAGACATATTTCACATTTCATGTAGTAAAGAGTAATAGGTTACCAACAAAATATAAGTGAGTAATGTTTAGCATATGATATTTTGGTAAAAAATTAAAAATAGAGTTTATTGTTAAAGTCTCTCAGCATTCATTCAAATACTCTATGATCAAAACAAATATATAAGGAGGCATAAAGTTTCTCCTTCTCAAAGAAGCGTGATGGTCTTCTAAAAAGCTAATGACGATCACTGTGGATCTTTATAACAATCATCTTCTTCATATCTTCCAACACCATTGTTGATCAAAATTTGAACTATCTTTTGCTCACGCTTTATTTTCTCTCCAAATTTCTTCTACTGAAAAGATAATAACGATTACTCTTGTTTTTCAGGATTATCTAAATTAGTCAAAAAAAAATTCTTCAGTTATCAAATATACACTAATGACCCACTAATAAGAATAATACCAACACAATTCATGACAAAAAAAAATGATTTTTTTTTTATGAATTTCCCCCCCTATAATTACATCATAATCCCTGCAAATTCCTTGAATGCATAACATTATTATAAATGTATATTACACTTAAATTAATCAAGTAACAAACCAACCCTCCCTTTCATAAAAAAATAATTTAAAAAATACACCATAATCGTAAAATTTCTGAACTCTAAAATCCAATAAAATCGAGGATCACAATAAAAAATAGATTGGAAAACAGAGAGATATGAGAATATTAAGTTATAAAACTTGCAAAGTTAGATTGAAAAACAAATTCAGAAATTTTCAATTGAAAAAAATATTATGGGATCAAATGTGTAAATCAAAGTAGAAAATTACGGAATTTGGTTGAACAAAAGTAAAATGAAATGTTTAAGAGAGTTTTACAGTTTTAATATGTAATTTTTTATGTGACATTTTCAAACGATGTGGATATCTACGTGTATGCATTTGTATTACATGCACCACTAAATAGTTAAAAAAGTAATTAAAATATTATGTTCTAACAGACTTAAAAATTCAGTTGATAAAGTGGAGAGTAGGAGAGTTTAGATTGTAAATGAGTCAAGTATAGAGGTCTCTTAGGTTATTCAACCTATTGAAATATCTACAAAGGTATAACAATTTATAGATGAGAAACCATAATGAAAACTTGTTCCGAAGCCGCAAAAATCCCCTAAAACATTTTGAGGCACATAGTGTGGATTCAATTCTCATTAAGAACGCATTTAACTTAACTCATTTTCTTTTACAAAATATCTATTGTTATGAAACTATATAAAACAATGAGAAGAAAGTAGGGAGAACAAATAAGACTTATTATTTCTCTTGAAGGGATGATTTTATGATAAATAGAATCCATCTATCTATCTATAGGGGAAAATTGACTTGGTCTCAAAGTTAGGGTATTTAAAATTTCTCTAACATATAGACATTCACTATATTTATAACACTCCCCCTTGAATATCTAATTCGTAGATGATGTGCCTCGTTAAAAATCTTACTAGAAAAACTTTAAAAAAGAAAGAAGGAAAAACTCTAGTGAAGAAAAAGAGTACACATATCTAATAATACGTATCTAGGCGCTCATTAAAAACCTTACAAGTAAAATCCAGTGGGACAAAACCTCGTAAGGAAAAAAGATTACATCACATATTAACTCCACCTAATGAGAACATCAATCTAGAGACTTGAATTTTCGCATTCCAAGCTTGTGCACCGTCTTCTTGAAAGTTGTAGTTGATAAAGACTTGATGAACAAATCAGCTACAATATTGTTACTCTAACGAATATGTTGCACATTGATATCTCCATTCTTTTGGAGCACATGTGTGTAGAAAAGCTTTGGCAAAAGGTGTTTCGAACTATCTCCTTTTATGAATTATCTTTCAGTATCAAAGAATTCTACAAGTTCTTCACTTCAATTTCTTTAAGAAAATAATCTATTGCCTTTTGAAAACTCTTCAAGAGCTTAATTCAAGTTATCAACTTGTATAACAATATGAAAAAATCTTGCTTGATTTAATTCATATGAGGATTATAAAACAAGTTTTCCAAAAATTTGCAAATGCTTTAGATTTTGGATCCTTAAAGCATTTTCATATCAATTTTGTCAAGTGACAGCATTCAATATTAAATGTATGACATCTTCTAGTGTCTAGACTGCAAGTCAAATAAGCTTACACTTATCAAGATGCATCATTCCATTTTTCACTTGATAATTAGTTCTACACCAATATGCTTTAATAAATTGTACACTATTGCGCTATATTGTATCAACTATATCATCAATGAGCTATCATTTTGTATTGGTTCACAATTACTTATTGAGATCTCATCACTTCATTATTTTCATATACGTACCCCTCTCATGAGGTTTCATTAATTGTTATGTCATAAGCTCTTCAAGAGCATATTGCCTCCTTATTATGATCATTTTGATCCTTTGTTCTTTCCCTTTTTTTCAAGGAATATTTCATTTAGAATCGATTGGTCTATTATGCTTCATGCATGTCGTAGACTCTGCCTTTAATTAAGTACATTCAATAGGAGCATCTCCAACATTTGGTTGCTTCTTATCTCTCCCTTATATATGTTAGATAAACTAACATACATCCCAATCTATTTTGGAAAATGCATTTTTGTACATTATAGTATATCCATTAATCATATACCACACATCAAAATCTATTAGATGGAAAAAATTTGGTCCCTGACCAAATTAATTGAGAGAAAATTGATCATAATTTATTGGTTTGGTGCATACAATTACTTTTTATGCAATAAATTATATTTCAATCCATGCAGTTTTGTTTTCATATTCAATGATTGACTATTTATCTGAGGAATTTAACATCATATGTCGGCTTAGATATTCATCAATATTATCCAGATGAATTGTCTTAATTATATATCACTACAAGAAAATAGAGATACGACAACACTATATAAATGTCGTATTAAGCTGTTTAAATGTTGTAAATTCATTTTCCGACATTTAGTTTACATTTACTTCAAATGTCAGAAATTTGAGTGTCGTAAATTATTCGACACTTAAGAAAATGTCGGTAATTATTAAGCGACATTTAGTTACGACATGTACAAAAATGTCGATAATAATCAACGACATTTATTTATGACATGCACAAAAAATGTCAAGAATAAATTAACATTTATTTACAACATATAACAAAAATGTCACTCAATTTCCAAACATTTAGGTTAATGACGGTATTAAATAAATGACATATAAAAAATATCAGTTAAATTTTTTGACATTTAGATTAATGTTGGTAAAAAAGTTTTTGACATTTATAAATGTCACTTTAAAATTTTGCAACATTTCAATTAGCGTTGATTCCAAATTTATTAAAATATTAATCTATTCAATTTTTGACATAACACAAATATTCATATTCAATTTGTATATTCATAAATGCCAAACTTTACAAACATGGAATATATGTGATGTAAACACATTTTAAATCGTAACTAAAGAAAAATAAAATATTACAAGTACTTTGAACAGATTAAATAATAAATCAAAGAATTTGTTATGTGTAAAATAAAATTCAAATCTATCCAGCTAAAAAATAAAAGAAGAACAATTCAAACATCTATCTAAATTAAGATTACTCTAATTTGAATTAATTCCTTATCTTCTTTAATTATTTCCGCAACAAAACTTTATGGAATCATCTCTTCACAAGCCAATCATTTGTTGTAATTAATAGATCTCACTTTCTTCAAAAATCCTGCACAAAAAGTTCACATTAATAAAATTAGAACTATATAATATAATAAAGAAAAAGAGTGTCTAATGATTTGTTTAAAATTTATATAACTTTTTTTTGGCCAACTACCAATCTTTTTTTATTATGTTAACCTGAAAAAAAATATAATTATTAGATTGTTAGCCGAAAAATTTATATAATTCAAAAGTCGTAATACATAAATACATATACAAACACTAAAACTTTGATTCAG
>JAJOOS010081129.1:0-11536 GCA_029582725.1 Solanum chiquidenum | reverse complement strand
TGTTGTTGTCTACAGAGTCACACTTTACTTCAGTATTGAAGTAAACTTTGCACCAAAAATTAATGTTGTAGTACATTAAGTTATCCATCATTTTTTCTGGATCTAACAACTTCATCTTCTCTATATTGTTCCTTAATTGAGACTCAAATGTACTCTTAGCTATCTTCCAAAATTGTTGTCTTCTTTGAAGACCCCTCCAATCCTTAGCCCAGTTAGCTAATATGTGCCTAGCACACATTCTATGTTCACACTTAGGTAATACATTTGTAATTGCTACAGACATTCTCTGCAATAGATGATGATTAGGTCACAATTACATATATAAATTGAAAATTACAAAATAACTTCACATACCTTTTGCATATCTATAATCAAGGTGAGACCTTCACCATCTCCAAGTCCCAGATCATCCCTTATGCACTTGACAAACATGGTCCATGTGTGTTTGTTCTCCTTTTCAACTACTGCCCAAGCAAGTGGCATCATTTGATTGTTACCATCCCTGGCCACAACAACTAACAATTGACCTTTACAAACACCTTTAAGGAAACAACCATCTAAGCCTATGCACTTCCTACAATGTATCCATGCCTTTTTTAAAGAATCAAAACAGATGTAAAAACTCTGAAATATTGATTTGCCTTCTGCATCAGGTTCACCAACTTTTACAACATAACTGGTCCCTGGATTGGTCCTCAACAATTCATCCTTGTAGTCAAGTATTCTTCCAAATTCCACAACATGATCACCCATTATATCTTTAGCTCTTGATCTTCTCACAGTAGTCTTGCCAACATGAAGTTTTAACTTTTTCCTAATCATCTCCTGCAACTTGAAGACATGTTTGGTTTCTCAGTTATTCTTTCTCTGAATGCTTCAGATAAAACTTTGCATTGCATAAATAGTTTCTAGTTGTCTTGTTGCAAGTATGCTTTGGATTGTAAGTTTTTATCATGAAATTATTTGTTGTCTTGTCAAGACATCCATACAAAAGCCATGGACAACCATCTTTGCATCTAACTCTAACTTTCTTTGGCTCATCCACCCACTTATCAACCTGAACCCTCCTTTTAACTGCATATTTAGTTACTGCTTGTGTAAATTCTTTCACATCTTTAAACACCATACCCAACTGCCACACAACTTTCTTTGCAGCAGGATGATGAATGATTTTTTGAGTTTTTGAACTCCTCTTTCTTGGCAACTTTACCCTTAGCTTCTTGATCTACCAAATTCATGTTCATCATCATTACAACACTCATCCTCATCTAACTCAAAACTATCCTCATCAGAACTTGCAAAGTAAGTCTCATCACCTCCTAGCCTTCCTTCATGACTTACTTTACCTATTCCAGTTTCATCAAAACCTAGATCTAGTCTAACTTCACCTACTGGTACCTCTTCATTGTCAGCTGCTACTCTTTCCCTTCTTTTCCTCCTTTAAAAACTTCTCTTTTCAGCCCTCAACTCCCTAACCTCCTCATGTACATTGTTATACCATAATTTTACCATCTTTAGAAAAAATAATTTTGAAATGTTCTAAGTATAAAACAATTTGAGAAAAATACTTAGGAAGAGTCGCCACTTAATTTTTTAAAGAAATTGAGAAAACTTAATTTAAAAAGGGTTTAACAGATAAACCTTCAAAAATTTAGAGAAAATGGGTAAGAGGTTTTTATTTCTACTCTAAGAAGGTATTAGCACTTAAAGTAGCCGCTAACATGCGGTTATCCTACGACTTGACTAAAATAATTTTTTGACTATTTTTTTGGGAAAATGATTTAACATAAAAATAATAATTTAATAACATTTGATTGACTTTAAGAAAATAATTAAATAAATGACACATTTTATGTGATTTTATGTTTTAGAGAAAGGGATCCAAAATGGAAAATTTGACTCAAAATACAAGTGATTAGAATATTAATAAAACTAGATTAATTAGAATTTATTTAATTCATTTTGAAATAATAATTTAAACCAATTAAAGCATGAAAATCATTTTAAATTAATTGACTAACCTTTTTGAGAAAATGACTAAGTATATTTTAAATTGATTGAAAAAGTTGACTAACATTTTCCAAGTTTATTTGAGAAAAATACTTAAACATAAAACATTTTAAAATGAGTAAACGTGATTTGGGTGAAAAGCATTAAATAACAAATCTTTTTAAGAACAACGATTTAACTTAATTAAAGATATAAAATTTGATCGGTATTTGATTAATAAAATAAATGACCACAACACAAAAAGAATATTTAAAGTAAACCAACACTAAGAAAATAACTCATCTTTTGGGGAATCTAATTAAGTTAAATAAAATAAATTCTGGTTAGAGTTAAATGAAATAAGTCAAAGAATAATCAAAGAAATTAAAGAAGTAAAAGAGATGATGAAATTGGGCCCCTTCTTGGGCCAATTTCGCTACAAATTTTGGTCTTAACCAAATTTCCGTTTTTGTATACATTGGTTGTATATCAATGTATATCGACGTGTATATCAGCTCTTTCTATGTAGCTCCTGCTCCCGAACACTGTATTTTACCTCATCTATGTATTTTTGCATATTTGGTTTGTGTTTGCTGCACCGAACTGGTATATCAGCGTATACTGCTTTATACAACCTCTTTTTTGGGCTTTTTGAGACCTAAAATCGATCCTTAACCCCTGTTCGCCAGTTCCCTTGACTCGAACTATGAAGAGGCTGACCCGAACATAAAGAAGGTTGGGTTTTGAAACCCAATAACAATGCAAGAGGAAGACGGAGTCCAAGTCGAACTCGACCAATAGTACATGTGAAAATAAATAAATGATAGGATTAGCATTTATAAGGGAGACAAAGCAACAAAATAAATAAGTTAACACTTGCTTATCATCATTAATAAAACACCATTTAAGTGGTAATACAAAGGGGAAATTGATGAAGGCTTATTATTTTTCTAACATGAGTGATGAGAGGTAACGAACAAAATGAATGCAAGCTCATGTATGTGACATAGACAAAGATATATTGCCTACAAAAATGGACATGCTTAAAAATGTAAGAAACAAGAAATATGCAGCCATATGCCTTTCCAGGAGCAACAATGAAAGAAATAAAAAAAAAATCATATATTTGGGCTACTATAAGACTTGTCATGAACAATATTTCTAAATCATAATAATCACAAACAACATAACTTTTAACTTCTTAAAAAACTTATATTAGGATCAGTAAGTTCGGAGAATAAATATTTTTATCACTTTTAAGAACTAGAGATTTATATAAAAATATACATGAATCAGTAAGAAAGCAAGTTACTACACCAAATATCTCTAGGAAAAAGACATGCAACAAGACAGTAAAGCCACAACGATACAATGAATACAACCAACAATAAAGTGAGGCATAACGAGTCACTAATTAACAATTGAAGTCCGGAAGAAATTTACTACTAGAATAGTGACAAAACAGAACACACATCGTCTAAAAGAAAAGAACAAGGATATTACCTTTTCTGATGCAGCGAACCGAGATGAAATGAGTGAGTAGGAGCGAACTATATCACCACTATTTTGGAAAACTCCAAGGATTTCGGCAAGTTTCCAGCAACCCACAAGGAAACTAGAAGAATAAATATCTAATGTGTATTTCTTGTGTGTCCCGTTTAGCTTGTAATTTTTTCCCTTTTTAATTTCTCCCCCTTTTAAATGATGGGTAGGGTTGGTTTATATAGAGGAAAACTAGGGCCGATTAGGAGGAAAAAAGATGAAATTTTGAATTTGAATTTCGAATTCCTCTGCCCCTTTTCAAGACAACAGTAGAAAGCTTTTGAAAATCCCATAAAATGGGGGGGGGGAGGACGTGAGGGTGGTTGGACACTGCAGGCGAGGAGGACAACATCTTTTCTCCGGATTTGCCTGATTGATGCGACTGTTGGATTGCTAGACCGTTGATTCGCGTAGAAGAAGAAGAAGACGCGCAGGGGGTCGGGTTTTTGGTGTTGTATTACTGATGTATGCGTATGTTGTTGGGTTTTTTGGGTTAAAATGGGTGGGCTGGGTTTCTTTTGTATTGGATTTGAAAATGGACTGCTGGGAATTGTTATAAGAATTGGATCAACTATTTGCTGGAATTTTGGGCTGCTGGAGTGGGTCGATTGGAAATGGCCCAATATTTGGGTCTTAAAGAATTGAAGTAAAAAATAGGGAATGCCTATATTTGTAATTGGATTACTATTGTAACCAATTTTTAAGTCGAAACTCTAGCCAAATTGAATTAGATTGGCGAACTCGGCTGACGACAAAAATAAGATGAACTAACACAATTAATTTATGAGCTTCTTAATGTTAACGAAATAAAATAGTTAATTTAATTATAAACTAAATAATTTAAAATTATAGCCACAATTTAAACTAAACTACTTTAATAAAGTACTTACTAAAATTAAAATCTTTTTGAGATGATTTTTGAACATTTAAGAAACACTAAATATACATGTAATTATAAAATACTATAAAAAATGACTAGACTTACTTAAAGTAACCTCGAGAAATATTTAAATTTTATAAAACTAATTATTCTAAATCGTTTGAGAATTGAGAAGCTAGTGAATTAATTCCTATCGGGGAGGGTCAAAATTGGGTGTCAACAACTGTCCCTCATTTTACTTGGATTGAAGCAAGAAATTCGAGAAAAATAAAATTGACTAATCCAATTTTGATCGACCACATCTTTATCTTTTGGAAAAGGGATTTTGGTACGGACTTTAAGAATTATGGCAGAAAAATGGGTTTCCTGCATATCCCAGGCTATATGAGAATTCATGCCACTTGTAGTTCGACACGCTTGATTCGACGCACAATTTTGAAAAAATTCAAAAGTCATTCCAATAATGGATTATGAAGAGACCGGAATGCTCGAGAATAAGATTTGAGAGAGGATGTCGGAATACAACAGAGTTTTCAATATTGATTCCCCCTACATATCCCTAACCCTAGGGAATCAGGCTGTTTGTAGGTCGACTCGATTGGTTGTAAAGGAAATCTTTTATGCAAGATAACCTTTGGTTCTGGAGGAGTGACAAAATAAGTCGAGTATGGAAAGGAGGCTTGCAACCTCTTATCCATGAATGTGGTGCACTTCACACCCATAAGTAAGAACTTACACAGACATAATTTCCAAAGCTCTTGGTCCATTTTCACTCGGATTGTAAAGCTGCTTCTGCTGAACCAAAATTTCCGGATGCGAAACTGGTAGATCTAAAGAAAAACCCACATGCCTTCTGATAGGGGTGTGGTTTGATTGTGATGAAAGTCGCTCCTCAGCTCGCGTCCTAAGAGTTTGATACTCCTCTTTGGACTATGTCCCAGTTCGCTGCTAAGAAAAAGTTCCACGTTGTGATTCATCCTTTTTTATGTCATCCGCACCTGTGGTTTGGTTTTGAGAATTCATCCTCTCGGATGCTCTCGATAAGACTGAGATAAAACTCGTTAGCATAAGAATGCAATTCAAATGGGATATAGTGTCTTTTACCGTGTTGACACTTAATTGTCCTCCTTGAACATTTGAAGTCAACTCCATCGAGTTTGACGAAAAGCAAATAAAGTTGGTGTCTCATATTTGCAAAATAATCTTCAATGTACTATTCCTTTGTTGTCAAACTAATAAAGTAGGCCGATGTAATGTGTTGATAGTTCTCTTGATGCCGTTGTTTACGGTTCTCTTAAAATATTCTTGCAAATGACAATGATGCAGTCAATGTTGATTTTCTCGTGATGCATGGTTTCCTTCCTCGCGATGCATGAATCTTTCTCTTGCAATGCATGAATCTTTATCTGCGATGTATGATTCTTTCTCTTTCTATGCGTGACTTCTTTCTCTTGCTATGTATGAATCTTTTTCCCGCGATGCATGAATCTTCTGTTGCAATGCATGAATCTTTTTTTCCGCAATGCATGACTTTTTCGTCGCAATGCATAATATTTTTCCTGCAATGCATAATTTCCTTCTCTTGCTATGAATGACTTCTTTCTCCTGCAATGCATGAATCTCTTCTCTAGCAATGCATTAATCTTTTGACGATGCCTCCCTGATACTGAACGATGATAATGTTTCACCGAGCCACATAGGTTATCTTCTAGGTATCTTCTGGGTGGTGATATCATCTCAATTGACAATACAATTAAAATGACCCTGAGAGTAATGGTATTATCTCATTCGACAATACGATATAAATGACTCTCCAGGTAGTAATATTATCATGTATGATAATATGATGCTGATAATGTCCTCCAAGTTTCTTTAGTTAATGGAAAACAGTAAAATGTCTTTCCTCGGGGTTTTCATTTGTTCCATCTCTGAACATAGTTGCACGTTCATTATGGACTTCGCCTTGTTGGGAATTGAATAAAATAATGTTATTCATATTCCAAAATCTTTGATATAAGCAGCATAAAATATTTCCTGCATCCACAGAAAAATTATTAGTTTAAAAATGAACTGATCTGTGTCGATCTCTTCGGTTGTCTGCTCCTTGTCTTACTATTTCCGGTTGATTTCTTCGATCTCCCAACTCTTGATAGATAAGACAAAATATTTTTATGCAAAAATAATTGAAACATGGAGGAAAAGTTTTGAGGCAAATAGATTTTCAAAATGTAGTATTTGAAAAAGGTCGCTGCAAAATGTTATGTCACGCCAAGCTTAATGAACGTCTTTGAGACTGATGTCTCGAGGTCTGTTTGATTACTTGTTGGGAGGTATTCGAAGTTTCTCTAAACTCTCGTTGAACCTTATTGAAATTTTTTAGGTCGTCCTCAAAAAATTTTGTCCCAGTTAAAAGTCTTGGCTTATCTCGAACTGTTGGTGAGCAAATCACGGAATTTTTGAGTTCTTCTCAAAAATTTTGTCCCAGTTGCAAATCTCAAAGTAACTTCAGTCTTGGTTTGTTGGAAAAATCTTCTTCTTGAGAATTGTTGAGTCCCTCTCAAAAAAATTGTCCTATTATGAAGAAAAACAGAAATCTTGCGGGAGATATGACCGAACCGTTGTGGCGCCTACGTATCCCATTAAGGCAGGAATCAGGTCAAATGTAGTTCCCCTCTTGAGGACTAACTAAAATGAGAAATTTAAACAAGGAACCGACCGAGGTTGACATAGGCCGCCTACGTATCTCATTCTTGAGAATTCAGGTCGAACGTAGTTCAAATACATAGGAATAGATTCCAAACAAAGCAATTACACGCAAATAGAATGATTACAAGGAAATGACAGAAAATACAAACTGAAATTTCACACACAATATCTCTTGAAATCATCTTAATTGATTGGTTTTGGCCACTCGGTGCCATCCATCTCCGACAGGACCATGACACCTCCAGATAATACTTTGCGAACCATGTAGGGTCCTTGCCAATTTGGTGCAATTTCCCTTTGTACTCATCCTGATGAGGTAAAATGCGTTTGAGAACCAACTGGCCGATTTCAAATATCCTGGCTCTTACTTTCTTGTGGAAAGCACGAGTCATTCTCCGTCGATACAATTGTCCATGACAAACAGAAACCATTCTCTTCTCATCAATCAATGTTAACTGATCAATTAGCTTGCGAACCCATATACATCACTCAATTCGGCTTCTTGGATGATTCTCAATGAAGGTATTTCACTTTCTGTAGGTATAACTGCTTCTGTTCCATATACTAGCAAATATGGAGTAGCTCCAACTGATGTTCTGACAGTCGTTCGGTAACCCAACAAAGCGTATGGCAGCATCTCATGCTAACCTCTGCGATTATCAATCATTTTCCTCAAAATCTTCTTTATGTTCTTGTTGGCGGCTTCTACAACTCCTTCATTTGGGGACGATAGGCGGTTGAGTTCCGGTGAGTAATCTTGAATTGTTCACATATCTCTCTTATCAAGTGACTGTTGAGATTCACTCCATTATCAGTAATGATGGATTCTGGCACTCAAACCTACATATCAAATTGTTGCGAACAAAATCAGCTACAACCTTCTTGGTCACCGACTTATACAAAGTTGCTTTCACCCACTTGGTGAAGTAGTCAATGGCAACCAAAATGAATCTGTGTCCATTAGAGGCGGCTGGATCTATCGGACCAATGACATCCATGCCCCAAGCTACAAATGGCCAAGGTGAACTCATAACATTGAGTTCATAAGGCGGGACTCGAATCAAATCGCCATGCACTTGACATTTATGACATTTCTGCACAAACTTGTAACAATCATGCTCCATAGTCATCCAAAAATAACCAGCTCGGAGGATCTTCCTTGCCAAAGTGAGCCCATTCATGTGAGTACGACAAACTCCGGCATGTATTTTTTCCAGAAGCTTTGCAGCTTCACTAGCATCAACACATCTGAAAAGACCTAAATCTGGAGTCCTCTTATAAAGGATTTCCCCACTTGCAAAGAAATTGAGGGCCATACGGCGTATCAATTTCTTCTAGTTGAACGTTCCATTCTCAGGATAATTCCCGATCTCTAAATACTTCTTGATGTAGATGGTTCCGCTTCGACATATGAACAATGGACAGGATGCTCTTTTACCTCTATATCCAAGGGATCAATATAACTTGTATCTGGATGTTTGATCATCGAGGCAATGGTGGCGAGAGCATCAACCAACTCATTTTGTGTCCTGGGAGTGTGTCTGAACTCAATCTTGCAGAATCTTTTGCATAACTTCTCTATATACTGCATGTACAGTGTGATCTTTGGATTCTTCACGGCCCATTCTCCTTGGACTTGGTGAATTAGCAAATCTGAATCTCCAATAACCAACAACTCATGAACGTTCATATCAATTGCCATCTTCAGACCAAGGATGCAAGCCTCGTAGTCTGCCATGTTATTCGTGCAATCAAATTAGACTTTAGCCGCCATAGGATAATACTGACCGGATTCTGATACTAAGACCGCTCTGATACCTTTTCCATGGTGATTCGCGGCTCCATCAAAGAACACTCTCCAACCAGGGTACGCTTCAGAAATATCTTCACCCACAAATGCAACTTCTTCATCAGGAAAATAAGTCTTGAGCGGTTCATACTCTTCATCAACTGGATTCTCCGCAAGATGATCAGCCAAGGCTTGTGCTTTTATCGCCTTCTGGGTCACATACACGATGTCAAACTCACTCAAAAGCATTTGCCATTTAGCCAACTTCCCAATCGGCATTGCCTTCTTGAAAATATACTTTAACGGGTCCATCCTGGAAATGAGATATGTGGTATAAGAAGACAAATAATGTCTCAATTTCTGAGCAATCCAAGTCACATCACAAAACGTTCTCTTCAAAAGAGTGTAACGAGCCTCATATGGAATGAATTTTTTGCTCAAGTAGTAGATGGCTCGCTCTTTCTTTCCAGTTTCATCATGTTGACCAAGCACGCATCTAAATAAATTATCTGAGACAGATAGATTAGCAACAAAGGACTTCCTTCTCGAGGAGGGACTAACATCGGCGGATTGGAAAAATAGTTCTTGATGGCATCAAAAGCAGTTTGACATTCTCCGGTCCACTTGGTCAAGGCATCTTTTTTAAACAACTTGAAGATTGGCTCGTACACCACGGTGGACTGAGCTATAAATCGACTGATGTAGTTTAACCTTCCCAGAAAGCTTATCACCTCTTTCTTGATCTTCGAAGGAGGTAATTCTTGGATCGCCTTGATTTTGGAAGGGTCAAGCTCAATGCCCCTTCTGCTGACTATAAATCCCAACAACTTGCCAGCTGGCACTCCAAAAGCACACTTGGCGGGATTTAACTTCCAATTGTATTGGCGCAGGCGATCAAGGAACTTTCTCAAATGAGTAAAGTAATCCGAACTCTCGCAGGATTTGATTATGACATCATCTACATACACCTCTATCTCTTTATGAATCATATCATGGATGATGGTTGTCATAGCCCTAATATAAGTAGCACCGACATTTTTTAGACCAAAAGGCATCACCCGATATGATATACACCCCAGGGCGTGATAAAAGCTGTCTTTTCTACATCTTCTTCATCCATCAGGATCTGGTGATAGCCCGCATAACAATCCACAAATGATTGCATCTCATGCTTGGCACAACTATCAATGAGAATGTGGATGTTTGGCAACGGAAAATTATCTTTTGGGCTAGATTTATTGAGATCTCTGTAGTTAACACAAATTTTGATTTTTTCGTCTTTCTTGGCAACCGAAACAAAATTGGCTAACCAAGTCGGATATTGTGTCACTTCCACTACTTGAGACTCGATCTGTTTGGTAATCTCCTCTTTGATCTTTAAACACAACTCAGGCTTGAATTTCCGAGTCTTTTATTTTACTGGACTGAAATCTAGATTAATCGGCAATTTGTAGGACACCATATTCGTACTCAGCCCCGGCATATCTTGGTAAGACCAGGAAAATACATCAATGAATTTTATGAACAAATGGACCAGGTCTTTTCTTTGAGCTTCGGTCAGATGGACACTGATTCCGACTTCTTTGACACATTCCTCATCGTTAAGATTCACAGTCTCAGTTTCTTCAAGATTTGGCTTGTGTTGATTCTGAAATTGTCGAAACTCTTCAGCAACATATTCGGGTGCCTCATTTTCTTCTTCGTATTCCTCGCATTCATCATCACCTGCCTCATTTCGTTCACTCAGTTCATGACATGACATGACATTGGCAGGTTTTAAATTAATATTACTGAAATCGTAAACAAACAAAGTTAGGAGAGTAAAATGTAAACAAATAAGTAAACAAACTTTCGATAAAAGAGGCTTTCATTTAAATTGAAAAACATGCACAAACTTTGGCCATGGCTAAAGGCCATTTCGCCTTTATAAACATCACAAGGGAATTTTGAAACTTCAAACAAGTAATAATTGCATAAAGGGTGGGTCTCGGGCCTCTTCCAAACTACCATCGATTTTAAAAACAAACAAAACACATGTCTTTTCTACCAAACTGCACGGGAAATCACGAGCGGTATGGAGGTCCAATTTTGTAATTGCTCCTCAGGTTTTGCATCATGGATACCCGATGTCCCAACCTCTTCCTCGATAACCGCATTGATCTCCTAAAAAAGGCCCCAGATTCCTTCTCCGAGACCATCATCATTAACATATCCTCACACCGGGAATGACTGGTACAGATGAGGAATTGTCCTGGCCAATGTTTGATCAACACTCTTGTTCTTTATCTCTTCTTCGTCATCTGTTGGGACATACCCCAAACAAAACTTTGCTCCTTTGGCGGGGATTTGGATAGGCTCGACAATTCCTTGAAAACGCTTCTCCAATCCGAAACCTAGTACGAAGCCGCTCCGGAGCATGACAGTAGCAATCATCTTATGCACAGAAGGCATAGGGGGCTGCGGAGCCAAATCAGCACCGGTGGCATTTACCAGCTCCACCGTGTAGAAATCACAACCTCGAGAGACATCGTTAATGATCGGTGCATACCCGTTGGAATGGCTCCCTTCACCATAAATGACCAATTCCTGGTCCTTCCAAACAAATTTCATTAGTTGGTGAAGGGTAGAAG
>JAJOOS010081128.1:0-18814 GCA_029582725.1 Solanum chiquidenum | reverse complement strand
AATATAATTGAATATCTATATTTTTGTAGATGGATCATCGTTTGTGGATCGTCACGTCAAGCTAAGGCACTTGACGGTGTTCAGATTGTTGCTATGTCGGATCAAATAGCTAAACTTATAGCGGCACTAGCAGAGTCGGAGCGGAAAAGAGTAACTGAACAACAAAACATGAGTGAGACCGTTCAGCAAATCAAAGAACAAGTGATGAACCTCGCTCGTCGACCTATTACTTCGGCTCCCGATAACACCGACGACGAGAGTGATGAGGATGATTATGTAGATCTCACTCCCTAGTTTAGATCTCTGGACATTTATGAACTTTTTGAAATTTTAAAAGACTTTATTATTCTTTAATTTATGATTTAGATACTTTTGAATGTTATTTTATGTTTTGTTTAGATTGTTTATAATTGTGTGTTTGATTGGGCTGAATAATATAGAATTGAATTGAATTGCATTTGCAGGGGGGCAGCAGAAGCTGCGAGCTGCTACTGTCAAAAATATTGCAGAAAAAGCGACGAACAGCGTGGTTTAGTCCGTCACTTTTTTGGGTTTTAATTTTTTTTAAAACCCAGAAAAGCGACGGACAGCGTGGTTTTGTCCGTCACTTTTTTAAGTTTTTAAAAATAAAATTTCCAGAAAAGCGACGGACAGTGTCCTTTTATCCGTCGCTTTTATGGGATTTTCAAAAAATAAATTTCCAGAAAAGCGACGGACTACGTCGCCATTTTTAAATTAAAAAAAATGAAAATTAAAATAAACAGACGCAGTCCGTCGCTTTTTTAAAAAAAATTCAAAAAAAAAGAAGTAAAAAAGCGACTCAGTACGTCTCTAAAAGCAACGCAGTCCGTCGCTTTTCTGGGATTTTCAAAAAATAAATTTCCAGAAAAGCGACGGACTTCGTCGCTCTATATAAATTTAAAAAATAGAAAATTAAAATAAAGCGACGCAGTCCGTCGCTTTTTAAAAAAAATTCAAAAAATAAAATAGTAAAGAAGCGACTCAGTCCGTCGCTAAAAGAGACGCAATCCGTCTCTAAAAGCGACGCAGTCCGTCGCTTTTTGAAAACCGTCGAGCTAAAAAGCGACGGAAGTGACTGCGTCGCTTTTCCGTCAATTTTGACCAAAAAAAGACGCAGTCCGTCGCTTTTGGCCGTCTTTTTTTGACAATTTTTTAGTAGTGAGAGGTCCAAGGAGATATAAAAGAAACCACACTAGCATACCGAAAGTAAATCTAAGTACAACTTAACTAAACCTAACGGACTCCCATAAGCCCAAATTGTAAACTCGTGCGCAAGTTTAAATTAAACTCAAACGGACCCCCATATGACGATAAACAGGTACACATAATAACTAAGACTACAAGAGTGAAGTTTCTCAAATCTAGATCTAATGTACTCCGAGCCTTTAACCCCAAGTGATAGCCTCTAACTAGATGTAACAAC
The DNA here is from genome assembly GCA_029582725.1 of Solanum chiquidenum. Classification (NCBI taxonomy): domain Eukaryota; kingdom Viridiplantae; phylum Streptophyta; class Magnoliopsida; order Solanales; family Solanaceae; genus Solanum; species Solanum chiquidenum. Next base: position 17,370 of record JAJOOS010081128.1, on the reverse strand, counting down.
CTGGAACAGTAAAGCATCAACCTCAGACTGGAAATAACGGCCTTGAACCATAAATATTAGGCTCAGACTGGAAATAACGCCATCGAACCGTAAACATCAGCCTCAAACCAAAATAACCACAATATCCAGTCAACTCCCAACCCAACTAGCAAGAGTGTCAAGGGCGTGTCGACTCTAAAGAGGATCTTAATACCAGAACTGAGATACCATGGAACGACGTCCACCCACAAGAATTCACAGAAGGCTTCAGGCCTTGAACAGTTCAATCCCAAGTTGCCACAAAAGAAAAAACCTCCAGTAACGCATTGGAGCCACCGAAATAGGGAGACAAGATAGAATGTCTACAAAGCTGCGAAATCGTCTAAACTAAGGCTCATACTATTAAACTCAAGTCTGCTATTCCAGTCTACAAAGATCTTGTCATCCAAAATAACGTCAGAGATGAAACAAGGCTATAAAGCTCGCGAGTCTAAGGAAACACTAGTCTATCCTAGACTAAGGTCGTATCATGCTCAATACAACAAGTAACAACATACTTAATACACAACAGCACACAACAACACATATAAACCCCAACTAGTATGGTACTAAACCCAAAACAATGTGGATCACTCCTAAAATATGGTATCTAAAAAGGGAAATAAGAATAACACGGTACCCACTCCCAATTCATTCTAATCAACATATATTTATGCAATCCAGCTCAATCTTTAAGGAAAGGAAGCTGTATTCTACCTGTAGGCTGACCGCGCGCGCTCCTTATTACTTGACCGGAGATTTTCCTTTCTAAACAACCTCTTAATGCTATTGATCTATCAAAAATAGGATCACAACATTACTACGGTCATTTAGGTGCCCAAAACATTTAAAATGAAAACGGACCAATTTTGGAGTCAAATGTGAATCGTGAGACAAGCATCGAAATTTTTGGAATTGAATCCGCCAATAGGTACTAAGCCATGCACCGAACTTGTGTTCCAAAATTGAACACAATTCGGGGTTCGGATCAGTAAACAACAACATGCACAAATTCCATAATTTAACACAAAAGGAAGCAAGATCAGGAACTTGTAATAGAAATTCACCTAGAATAGAGGTTCACCAACACTTTGTGAGCGCACCACAATGAAACCTCAATAATTTTGGATGTGTGGGACTTTAAATCACCCAATTTTGAGCTAAAACGAGTAATATATCACAATTTGAATTTCACTTACTAAGCTTCCTCGCATATGGTCTTTTAAATAAAGACTACACGATTCTATTCATCACAAACGGAGAGAGTTCACTGTGAATGCGAGTCTCACGAATGTGGTGAGGGCCCCGCGAATGCGGCCAAGAAGAAACAAAGGCCCCCGCAATAGCGGCAGGGACCTCACAAACGTGGCCAAAGCCCCGCTAACGCGGCCCTCAGGCTGCCTGACCTATACGAATGTGGCCAAGGGCCCATGAACGTGAAGGCCATTTTAGTCCTGCACAAGCTGATGCATATCGGCTAGTTTTGGCAAGTTTGAAATCACCGACTCGACATTCTGAATTTGTTAAGAACTCCGTGCATACAAAATGAGATATGCAACCCTAATTGATATTCCGAACTCAATGGAGCAGTCAAAATTCTCATATGAGGTCATCTCAGTAAAAATTATGTCCCACCCCAAACTTCATTTTAATCTAAAATTCACAAGAGAGCTAAGAATTAGCCCGAAAACCCCGGGATCCAAACGAATGGTTGTTCTAGACCAACCTCAACATTTCGGAGCTAAACGTGCCGATGAAATTCTTATCTGAGCTCGTTTACTCAAAATATTGACTAAAGTCAACCTTAGGCCTTAACTTGAAAGTGAAAATGTCTAATTGCACAAACTCGAACTGAAAGCCTCGAGAGTCATGCCCCGACCATGCTTCTAGCTTAAAATGACCCTTGTGGAGCTGAGGAATCATTAAAATTGGATTCTGAGGTCATATTCTTGAACTTCTGATAAAAAATGACCGTTGAAGGTTCAAAAGCTCCAAAACACTAAAACTCGCATAAAATCCAAACGAACGACTATGTGACCAAACTGTCAGTTCCAGCAAGTCACAAATGAGTTGGGGTCGCTATAGGAAGTGCTATAAACAACGAACAGGATGCATAAACACATAAATGACCTAGAGGTCATTGCAATGATGTTCTTCAATTTGTAATTGATAGTCTTCTTATCAATAAGCATAAAAGTAACCAAAAGTGAATCCAATTTCAATGAAAAGTTATTGAACCCATTTTGTATAAACCAATTAATTTCAAAGAGGGAGACTTGAGCTTCTTCTTCATTGTATTTCTTGATGTTATCAAGAATGGAGAAGGTCATAACTAAATTCGCGAAATTATTTCTTATTATTCCACCAACCCCAATTGATTACAAATCAGACGATAACTTAATTGGGAGTCTTATTTTCTATCCCCGTGAATATAGGAAGTTATAGTTTGATTTAATTACTAAAACAACTATATTAATTTAATTGTAAAACAATAATGATTAATTATTTTGGTTCATATTGTTTAATTATTTGCTTATTGTTCATTTCTTAGAAGGTTAGGATTGATTGTTATGTTGTTACTGATCATTAATGTTTTTTTAATTACAGATTAAGACTTTGTATTGCAAGACAAGACATGGGAGTAATTGTTTAGCTAATAAGAAGAAGATTTTTCGAGAGATAACAACAACATTAAAGACAAGAAAAGAAATTGGAAGTTCTAAATTGGTTAACAATAAGGTACCAAAAACTTTGCAAATATTCCATTTATTTAGATCTGCCACAGATTCATCAAATATAAGTTGAATAAAAAAATACTCCACTCTAGTTAATTGGTCTCTTTTTAATTGAACCCTAATTTTAATGAGTTGTGTCGTAATGATATAGTTTTGTTCATATAGATTTAAAAAATATTGAAGTTTTAGTAATTTTCATAAATATCTTGACTTTTGTAATTTTGCAGGTTCTCAACAATCAAACACATTTTATGGGAATGACGTCCAATGCCAATGTGGAGAGGCTTAAACAAAAAATACAAGTTATTACAAAGGACATTAGATCTATCGAGAACCATTTAGATAGAATAAACAAAAATAAAGAAAAGATTTATGCACAAATTCTTAAACACCATAAAGCAAATATTTTATGATGAAATAATTACGTGAAAGTATATATTGAAGTACATCATCAAAATAAACCCATTATTTTTAGTGTTTCGATTTGACTAAGTATCTCTAATTTTAAAATTTATCTTTCATCTCCATATTCTCCTCTTTAACTTATAGATTTATATTTTTCTCAAAAAAAATTTGCCAGATCTGGAAAACATAGTTGAATTATACATAATTGTTTTGATTTGAGGAGTTCAAATTTTGTTGGACAATATTGTTTGAAGCTTAAAAAAAGTGGTTATCCATTGATTTGAGGCCAATAATGTGAACAGAAAGCAGAAACTATATAGATGGTCATTGTTGAAGCTCTAAGCTTTAAAGTTTGAAAATCAGATTTCCACACAGGAACTCTATAGGGTGATTCAATGTAGTTTTTGAGGTGTTATGGATGTATCTAGAACTTGCATTCATGAAAGAAGATGAAGTTAGTTTTTATAGTATATATGAGTGTCTCAATACCTCTTATAATTTTGCATCGTATAAGGTGTATAATATTGTATATCGTATTTTTAAACATTACTGCAAAATAAAAATTTAATTTTTGTATGGTGTTATATACCGGATGCATAATATTATATACTATGTTTTAAACTTTTTAAACTAGTGTTATAAGAAGATAGCGGGCTATGCAACTGAAAAAAATAAAAGCTTAGTCACCTAGAGAAGGTGTGAAAGGAAAATGAAGGATTTTTACTTTTCTGAAGAGTTGCGACTTTTTTTGAAGGGGTGTGACATTTTGAAGAGGTTGTGATATTTTTTGAAAGGGTGTGACTTTGGGAAAGGTTGTGACTTTTTGAGGGGTTGTGAATCTTCTGAAAAGTTACGAATTTTGCAAAGGGTTGTGATCTTTCAGATTAGGAACAATAAGCACTTGTGCATACTACTCTTTGTTATCTATATATAAATAGAGAGGTTCCCGATCATTTTTCAACAATGAATTTTCTGAACTTCTTTTTATTCTACACAAAAAATTCTAGTGTACTTTACCTCCTTTGAGTGGTTTGTTGACACCGTAGTTTTATGTACTAATACACCGGTGAAGAAAAGTGTCCTATCCTAGGAGGAAATATTCCATTAACCTCTGGTGCTTGAGGGGAATAATTTCCTTAAGGACTCACTGTGCATTCAGTGGGCTCGATTTTATTCTTTTCAATATTATTTCTGTTTTGTTGTAGATTATATTTTCTTCATTGAATTTGACTTTCTAGTTTTGATAATATACTTTAAACTTTGTTGTTTCTTACGAAGTTATGTAAAGTTATTGTTCTAAGTATCTTAGTAATGTAGATTGAAAACAATCTTAATGAAATTAGTTTTATTACTATTATTATTAATTTTTATTCTATTTGGAGACTAAAACGTGTGTGGTTTTCTACTCCGTGTGAAATTTGTTTGTTTATAATTTTTAGACAATTAAATCTTATGAGTTTCTACTCCTTTGGTTTGAAGAATATAAAAACCTCACTGGATGTATCAGATGTGCATTTAGTTCGAAAAATATAAAAACTTCCCCAATTTATTACATACTATGTCTGAAAGAATATTTCAACTTGAAGAGTATAAAAACATTGCCAGAAATATTAAAGCTAAACAATTAAAAAAAAAAAAAAACTTCACTTACATACGTTTAAATACCTCCTCTCGAATGCCAATGTGGAGAGACTTAACAAAGGATATTAGATATATCGAGAACCATTTAGATAGAACAAACAAAAATAAATAAAAGATTTACGCACAAATTCTTAAACACGACAAAGCAAATATTTTATGATGAAATAATTACGTGAAAGTATATATTCAAGTACATCATCAAAATAAACCCATAATTTTTAGTATTTCGATTTGACTAAGTATCTCTAAATTTCTAATTTATCTTTCATCTCCATATTCCCTTCTCTTTAATATATAGATTTATGTTTTGATTATACATAGTTGTTTTGATTTGAGGAGTTCAAATTTGTTGAACAATGTTGTTTGAAGCTAAAAAAAGTGGTTATCCATTGATTTAACGCCAATAATGTGAACAAAAAGTAGAAACTTTATGGGCTCGAAGCTTTAAAGTTTGAAAATCAGATTTGCACAAAGGAACTCTATAGGGTGATTTGGTGTAGTTTTTGAGGTGTTATGGATGTATCTAGCACTTGCATTCATGGAAGAAGATGAAGTTAGTTTTATAGTATATATGGGTGTCTCAATACCTCTTATAATTTTGTATCATACAGGGTGTATAATATTGTACATCATGTTTTTAAATATTGCTGCAAAAGAAAATTTTAATTTTGTATGGTGGTATATGCCGGATGCATAATATAATATACCATGTTTTAAACTTTTTAAACTAGTGTTATAAGAAGATAGTAGGCTATGCAACTGAAAAAATTAAAGCTTAGTCACCTAGTGAAGGTGTGAAAGGAAAATGAAGGATTTTGACTTTTCTGAAGAGTTGCAACATTTTTGAAAGGTTGTGACTTTTTTTGAAGGGGTGTGATTATTTGGAGAGGTTGTGATTTTTTCCGAAAGGATGTGCTTTGGGAAAGGTTGTGACTTTTTGAGGGGTTGTGACTTTTCTAAAAAGTTATGACTTTTCCAAAGGGTTGTGACCTTTCAGATTAGGCACAATAAGACTTGTACATACTACCATTTGCTGTCTATATATAAATAGAGGAGTTCTCGGCCATTTTTCAACAAGGAATTTTCTAAACTTCTTTTTATTCTATACAAAAAATTCTAGTGTACTTTACTAATTTTGAGTGGTTCGTCGACACCGTAATTTTATGCACTAATATACCAGTGAGTGTAACTCCCCGAGCCTATACCCTAGATGCGACTGACACTCGAGAATCATTGTTGTCCCCAAGAGAACCCTTGGCCTGACTTAACAACTAGCGGAAGATTTACTTAACATAGAATAATCTCAAAAGATAGATTCAAATAATAAACTGAGAATGTTTTTAAAGGAAACATTCAACTGGCCAAAGAGGCAACTAGAGTCTTAGAACAAAACAACTGAAATAAACAAGACTCATGAACTACTGTCTATCTATCTATGAAGTCTATAATACTATGAGGGATGTCGAAACAAGACTCCCGGTCATCCTAACAAACTGAAATGACAAAACATAATAAAGGGATCCACCAAAAGCAAGGAAGCTCACCAAACAACTTTTGAACTCAACTGGTTCAACGAAGCGCTGGATGCGGATCCTGATCACATGTATCTGCATCATAAAAGATACAGGCCAAATGTTGTCAGTACATAGAATGTACGAGCATGTGAGGGGAAATCTAAACAAGACATAAGCTTGAACTGGAACTGAAAGAAACACTTACCTCATCTCAACTCAACTCAGGGATACTCAACTTATTTCAATATAAAGCAGTAGTAAAGAATGTAGTATAAAGAAAAGCTTTTAAAACAATGGGTAACAACTTCATAGATTTAAAAGTACAATATATCTTAGTTTATATGCAAGAATACAAAATAAACTATGTTTGTATATATATATATATATATATATAAATACAAAATAAACTTTGTGTGGGAGGTTCTCTAACCGACAACCATCACTATGAACTAAGTGATGATACATCGTCAAGCCCACGCTGCAAAACTGTCCTATACTTTGCCGAGGTATAGAACCTACTACTAAGTGGATCCACTAGTCTATGCTAAAAAATAATAAGGAATCATCTAAAAAGTTTGACCCTCTCTACCCACGTTGGCTACATGATTTATGAGGACTTTGAGTTATCTGAACTTGTCCCCATATCGGTGCTCAATACTACTCCAAAAATGTAACTAACTCATATGTTTAAACACACAACTCTTTCTATGGTTTGAGATTATTACTCAAAAATCTTTCTCTTCAAAAAGATGATACACAAAACTGCTCAAAAACTCTTTTGGAAATCGGTGTTTCCTCTCATTTTAAATTTAAAACATTTACTCTTGGAAATACTTTGTTTCCATGTATAATTTGAAGAAAATGAACTCAAATCTGCTCTTTCTCAAACTCAAATGCTCAAGTATTAAAACAAGTTTAAAACGATTGTAAAAGACTTATTAAAATGACTCGAAAGAACTATCAAGACTTGACTCTTAGCTCTACCTTGAATTTGAATTATGGATTCAAGGTTAGGATCCATGATATGAACGATATTGCAATGTTTATATGTAGTTTAGAGTGATTAGAATTAGTAGGGAGTAAAGATATAGTTTAGAAGAACTTAAATGGAGCAAACGACGGAGAAAAGGGTGGGGGCAGGCTACCCTGGAGCACTGCTCGCACGGGGTGCCAACCCCATAAGTTAAGAGAGTCATTTCTGTTGGACTGCTGGTGCGCCGCCCCAAACCCTTTGGCGCATCTGGGGCATGCTGGACTGCCCCTCTCCCAGACAACTCTGACAAATTTTTCATCTCGTTTTCTGATCCTAAAACACTTCTAATCCATTGATTTCCTCAAACTTTCCTTAGATTCAATTACCTAATACAAGTACAGAAGAATCTAATCAAAACAACTCTTAAAACTTGATTTAATTATCTAAAGAGCTCATCAATCCCATCCTAATTCAAGTACTAAAACAATACTTCAAGAACACTTATTAAGAACTTAATTCCTTCAACTTTGTGAACGAAAATTCGCTGAAAATAATATGATTGACGTGTGGGTGAACAAACCCAACACTATGCGAACTCACATACCTCTTAGGATTGAATCCTTGGCAAAAACCCTTCAAAAATCTTTCGAATCTTGGCGATTGCCTTGAACTTTTCTCCATTTCTTCTTTTCTTGAACTCCTCTCAAAACCGTAAGTGTGTTTTGATTATGCAAACTGAACCTAATCAGATTTGACCCCAAAAATAATACTAATTTCAAATTAATCCGATTGGGCAAGGAAAAGACCAAAATACCCCTCACTAATTCGAGTAACTTTACTTAACTGGATAGGCAAATTTCAAATGGCCATATCTCCCTCATACGAGCTCAAAATTTAGCAAACTGGTGGCGTTGGAAAGATGATTGAAAAACCTTTCATTTGATATCTTATGAGCTACCGAACACATCCTATACTGAAAGTTATGGTCGTTTGAAGTTGACCCAAAACTCATAACTTAGCATAACTTGCAAAATTTCAGATTTTTGGCTCTTTCCAAATTTGGCGCTTTCTAAATCTAGCTTGTTCTAACACTGGGTGTTACAATATCTCCTCCTTGGGAACATTCGTCCTCGAATGAGATTGCTCTTAGTAGAACTAAGGGTGGCAACATCTATCACCCAACTCAAACACCCAACATGCAGATCTAACACATTCAGTATATCAATTAAAGAGTCCTAATAAGAGAATTAGTACCTTGATCTGGAATTTCTTCGGACTCAAAGAGATGTGGGTATCTCTTCTTCATATCTTCCTCAGCCTCCCATGTAGCTTCCTCAACAAACTGATTCCTCCATAAGACCTTGACTGATGCTATCTCCTTTGTTCTCAACTTGCGAACATGACGATCTAGGATTTGAACGGGAATCTCCTCATAAGATAGGTTGTCCTTAATACCAATATCTTCAGTTGGTATAATCAGTAAAGGATCGCTCATACACTTCTTCAACATAGAAATGTGGAACATCGGATGGACTGCTGCTAACTCTTGCAGTAGCTCCAACTCATTAGCTACATTGCCAATCCTCTTGGATATCTGATGAGTCCACAATTTGGACTCATTTAGGGCTTTATTTTAATAGATTTAGTGTCCACAAATGCATATTTTATGTCAATAACTGATGTAAATCCTTGATTTTTAAGTATTTGGATTGAGGAATAAAACATGGACACTAATGAGCAAAAATGAATAAGGCAGCTGAAAGAATGAAGAAAAGAAGGCATGAGGATCGCCTAAACCATTGGGCGAGTCGCCGAATGGCCATGGTCTCGCCTAATGTTCTAGTGTACCAAGACTTGAAGGAGAAAATCAAGTTGGCGATAGAGAGGAGCAGTCGGCGAGTTGCCAAATAGTTCTGCGATGCAGTGCTATATCGCCCAAAGTTACAGAACTTGAAGTTGCTGAAGGCCAAAGCAAAAAGGCGATGGAACTGACCAAAGGGTGGATCGCCGAGTGGATCGGTGATCCCAACTTATTGCACCGAATGGTACTTTGCAGAACATTTTTGGCGACTATAAATACATGTTTGAATTTTTAGTTAAAGAGAGTTTTCATCATATTGTATGAGATTTTTATCTAGTTTTCATTAGAGAGCTTCGAACTAAGTTTTGAGACAATATTTCCTTAGCTTTGAAGATTGGAAGATTTCCATTTCTGAGAAATTTGAAGTGGGTGTTGAAGATTTTTCATCTTAGACCTTTGTAAAGACAATATTAATCTTACCCAATTGATGGAAACACAATTTGGTAGCGATTTCTATCTTTTTATGATGTCTAGCTAAAACCTCAATTCTTGGGGTGTGATTATGTGATTATGGGTTGATTTAGCTATTGGATATTGTTAATTGATAGTGTAAATGCTGTTTAAAAGTGATTTCATTGAGTAATTGTGGTTTAATATAAAGGGTTGTAGTTGTAAATGCAACTCTACCTTAGTGTTTTGGCTTGCTCGAGAGAGAGGTTTTAAAATCAAAATTACTGATTTGATGGTCTGTGGGTATTGGGTTGTCATGGGTTCAGCTCGAGAGAGTGGATCCTAAACCCTTTTCCTCACATTCAGCTCGAGAGAGTGAATGGACTAAAGCGTAGGCTGTTCTTAATTGCTGCTTATTGGTGTTCGAGAGAAACCAATTTGATTAGGGGTAAATTGTTTGAGAGAAAGTTTATCCCCACTAAAGTCTAGCTTATTCACTAATTTACATCTATTCATTATTAATTTCAATCACCCATTTGTCTACCTTAGCTCATAATCCAATCACATCCCAAGAACCCGTTTCTAGACTTGTTATTTTTGTGTTATTTATTGTTGTAGCTGATAGTTGAACCGAAATCCCCCTGTTATTTGACACTTATGTCACCCCAAACTTGAACCATGCTTTTATTTGTAAATGTTTTTACCTATGATTGACTTGAGCATATTCATGTTTTTCTATTGATTCTCAAATACGTACCACTCCCTTGGGACTCGACCCCAATTCACTTAGTTGGATTATATTATTAACTAACGATCATTGACTTTTAGTATTGGATGAAGTGTTTTTGAAACATTATTAATCAAAATGGCGCCGTTGCCGAGGAGTGGTGTTACTTGAGAATTCTTAGTTAAGTTGAGTTTTGTTCTTGTAAATTATAGTTGAACTCACTTAATTTTTAGTTTCGGTTTGTGTGTTGCTATTTTGAGAAGAGAATTGGAGCATATTTGGTAGCAACAGTGACCCAATGGATCACCCTCCTTTGGGATTGATGATTCTTAGGGAAAACATCCTAAATTTTAGACAATTGGAGGGTGAGTCCATTTAAGAGTTGTGGCAAAGGTTTAAGACTCTATTACAAGAATGCCCAACTCATGGAATTCCAGCCAAGATGCTTCTGGAATGTTTCTGCCGGTGTCTTGGCCCCGAAAATAGAATAATGGCCGACCAACTCTCTTCAGGCTACTTGATGCGATATTCTTATGAGACCGCAACCTAACTCCTTGATTGTGTGGCAAAAACCAACAAGGAGAAGAGAGAGAAAGATAAGGACCAAGACTTGACAACTTTATTGGGTAAGCTGGATGTCTTGGCCCAAAAGGTCAAGGATTTGGAGGTACTGTCCAAAAAGAAGGACAGGTACATCCCCCCTCACGAGCGTCGAAAGATGAAGAAGTAAGAGGGAGGGCAAATAGAAGAGGTACTCTTACTCATTCTTCACAAAGTCGAAGAACACGACAGAGTGTTGGGTGAGATAAGAGACAATGTCTTGATGCTGAATCAGTTGACAACCTCTCATTCCATGCTCATGCAGCTACTAGGGTCACAAATGGACCAAGTGTTGAATGATCTCTACCCAGAACCAAAAGAGGGGTGGCCTTATGAAAATGAGGCAAACCCCACTAATGGAACTTAAGTGGGGAGTTGCATCATGCCACGACGTTAACTAAGGCGCTCTTTGGGAGGCAATCCAAGTGTTTATCGCTTTATTTTTGCTTTAAGAAATAATGGTGTATTGATTATGCAGGTCAAAGTGTGGAAAGTATTTGAAAGGATCAAGATGGCGAGCAAAAGGTCCAGTCGGTGCATCACCGAAGAGGTCGGCGAGCTCGACTTGGACCACTGTTAGACTCAAAACAATTTTAAATTGGAGTCTGTAAAACTCGACGAGGCCAGGAGAAGCTTGGCGAGTCGCCGACCAGGTCGACGATCGCGATCTAGTCCGCCGTTTGGAACCCCACATTAACTGGAGGTCCTATAAAACTCAGCGAGGTAAGTGACCACTCAGCGTGTCACCGAGTGGGTCGGAGATCAAAACTAATGTCACCGAATGGGCAAGAACTGAACGGTCTTTAAAGGCCAAAGGTTTAAGCTCTTTCACTTTCCCTCACTTTTCATCTCCCCAAGCTCACATCCGCACTTTAGTTTCTATATTTCTTGCATGTTTAGAGTGTTTTAGTCGTTGATTATTTGTTCATAGTGGATTACTTTGCCGCCTAGAATTTCAAATTGTTTTAATCGGCATCTAAGGTTGGTTTTCCGAACCCCGAGCTTACTTTTAGAATTTTGAACTCATTTGCAATGATCTTATCTTAGTGATGTGTTCTGGGACTCTCTGATCTTAATATCTGTTGTATGTGCCTGTGTTAATTTGAAAACCTTGCCTGTAATGTTTATAATGTTGAAATTCCCAAACTTTTATGCCTTAAATTTGATTAAATCTTGTGGGATTGTGTTTGCATGTTGTTGGGTCTAGTTGGGTGAAGTCTAAGTAACCCGTAGTTATGCCAAATGGTGTAATTTGCCCAACGATAGAGCGAGTGACGTCATTCTTAAGGAAAAAAGTCATCAAATGGCCAAATTTGGCAAAACTGGGAGAAGTCTGAGTATCCCGGGGTAATAGGTGTATTGGGTCTTGCTTTAATTTGATGAGTGCATGCTTTGATTTTGCTTTCATGGGTTGCGGGATTGAATTCGAGAATGAAAATAGGCACGTTGGGTCGTTTGGCGAGCTGGGTCGAGCTCGCCGAACCACTCGGTTATTCACCGAAGTTCCCCATCTTGCCTTTAATTTCATGATATACTTCAAGTTTGATTCTGAAATTTTCGGCGAGAAGCTTGAGGTCGCCGAAGGGCCTCGGCAATTCGCCGAAAGTCTTCTTGATCGCCATTTGTCTGCACCCCTAAACCCTTTTTGCACTGTAACTTTCAGCGGGCTAATCCTTGCACGCCGAAAGGCATTCCCATCGCCAACATGCCACAATTTTCTGAGAATTTTGAGCCAATCCTTTCGGCGAGCCCGATCTAGCTCGCCTAAGTGATTCGGTGACTCACCAAATGGTTCGGCGAGTCTGTCTGCAACTATTTTTCTGTGCATTTGATTGAATGATTTTTAGCTTCTTTTCGATGTTTTACAGATATGGTAAGAACAAACATCAACATGCCACCCCGAAAAAGAGTACGGGGCATCACAATTAATGAAGAGGGATAAAATCCTCCAAAAAAAGAAAGGCAAGAGCTTCCACCGAGAAACAGAGGCAAGGGAAAGAGGCCCATATCTGACAGAGTGACGCTGACTTCCAGGCTTCTTTATCTGAGCCTGAGGATGACCAGCCTTTGCAGTCCCGACGGGATGAGATCCGTGCTAGATCTCACCCTGACTCAGCTAGAGTCCTTTCAGTTTCCACACCAGCAGATTCAGTGCCAAATCTGGCACCTCCTGTGGCTCCTATGCCACCAGTCGTCCCTCCTCTCTATCTTCTCAACAGGTTGAAGGGAGATGGATTGCGAACTATCCTCGAGGAGAATTTATTATGTATAGAGGGTCTTGAGGGCAAATTCTCAGATGTTAGAGACACCCTCCACTTCCACAGATTCGAGCAGTTCACCAGTCCCCGAGGCCCCTATATTCCGTCATGTGTCCTGGAGTTCTATTTAGCGTATGGTGAATTGGTTCCAAAAAGCAAGAAGAAGGCCAGCGAGTTCAGACTGGTTAAGTTAGTTGTGGTCCGGGTTGAGGAAGTTGAATGCAATAACAAGTACATCAATACCATACTTGACAAGGGGTATGACTTTGACCACTCCAACCTGACTACTGCCACTTCTTCATTGGATTAGCTTAAGGGCTAGCTGGTGCCATTCATCTCAGACACCACCTTGAGGTGGATCGAGGCAGTGGTCCCCATAGATAAGAGGGATTTGAGTATTGCTGCTCATTTCTGGTTTGGCTTCATTAGCAGCACCATAATGGCATCCTAGAATAAGTCCATTCTATGCCATCCTAAGGCATCCTACCTTGAAGCTATCATATCCCGGAGGAGCATCGACCTGGACTCCTTATTGAGCAGGAGATGGCCATGAGGGCCAAGCAGAGGCATACTTCCTTACCTTTCCCAGTTTTGATCACTGAGTTATGCCGGTGAGTTGGAGTACCCCGGGATGATGCGAGAGATTTTGAGGTTACCCCTTCCTCCTCCACTGACATCTGACGTATTGAGGTTGAGTATACTCCAGAGGAGGCTGACAGGAGGAGGGAAGCTTTGGTAGATACATCCCGGAGGTAGACGTCGATTTTATACCTGCAGAGGCATCTTTGCCTACTCCGACCTTTAGGCCTTCAGGTACTTCTGCCCCTTCTACTCCTTCACAGGTCTCGGGTACATCAACCTCGTCCCAGCCAGCCAAGATTACTTAGGTGATGATCCTAAAGATGGGGCATCTGGCCCATTCAGCTGATGTGAGGGCGACCCGTCTAGAGAGATATGTCCCTTGGATGATTGAGGCTGCTATTTTGGCTGTATTGACCCCCCTCCAGACTTCTATTGACACTCTCACCACGAGAGTAGAGGCTTGTGAGAGCAGGCACATGGAGACCTCCGAGGTGACGACTTTGAAAGCCGAAGTAGCAGACTTGAGGAAGGACGTAAACTATCTAAAGTCTACTGACTTCACTTTATTACTGGAGGCTGCAGATGATTTGGACGCTCTTGAGACTTCAGAGATTCCTCTAACTACCACCAGAGATATGCATAAGAATGATGTAACAGTTGATGAGTCGGATGCAGAGACCGACAGTGAGCAGATAGAGATACGGGAAGAGAGCATATACAAAGATTTGCCAGATCTAGAGGAGACTATTGTACCGTCAGTGATCCAGACATTGCTGACTGAGACATCCATGGTAGCTCCTAGTGGAGCTGGTCCTTCTAAGGTGACTCCGGTTACTAATGCCCAAGTCCCGAGCACTACACCATGCACTGATGCCCAGACAGATGGATCGACTGTTTAAACAGGATCATTCTTTACCTCCCTCTCTCTCTTACTTTATTTTCACTTATGGATATTATTTTGATTGCATTTGAGGACAAATGATTTTTATTTGTGGTGGGGTGAGGCCCACCTTTTATGACCTTCTGTGACTTTTTGTTTTGTGTATATATTTGGGTTTTGAGCTATAATTGTGTGTTACACTACTTTTGTGGATGATTGATCTTGTGGCTCCGTGTTCTTAATTGTAAATGATTTTTGGACCCTTCTGAAAAAATAAATAAATTTGTGCCACCTCTTGTTTGTGTTGAATGTGGTTGTTCTCTTACAAATTCGAGTATCGGTTTTGATCAATATCGATGACTTGAATAGTGCTCATAATCGAATAAAAATGAATGCGTGGCTACGATAAGGCCATGTGAAGTTTCATAGATAATATGTGAACTTTTTGCATCTTGTTGTAACTAGCCAAGTATCAAATTGAGTCTCTTGTGATGAACATTGCACACTAGCGAAAGTGTGGAGTCTTGTTTGACATTGGTGTCAATTCCTTGTGTGATGAGCTTACCATGAACCATGTGTGATGACACCTAGAATTTTCCCCGTTGGTCCGGTTGACTAAGTGATGCAATCTCTTGATATGATCTTAGGCAACTTTGAAGAGTGTGAAACAATTTGATATTATACCTCTTTTTGTGGCCTACCTTGTGAGTGTGTGAACCCCGCTTGAACACCCTCTGAGCCTTAACCTTTTTCTTGGAAGAAACTTGATGAAATGGTAACCTTTCTTGATCCATGGTTTGAGAAAAATGGAACCCCTTCATATAAAAAAAAGAGTGAAAAAGAAAAAGAATAAAGAAGTTGTGGAATAAAGTTGTGAAAATGCAAGAAGAAATGGGGTTTTCCAATGGTCCATGGAAAGTGAATAATGGGATGACTTGTGAGCACGAATGAAAATGATGAAGAAAAGGAAAGAAAGTGTTTTTCACACCATA
This sequence comes from Solanum chiquidenum, assembly GCA_029582725.1. Classification (NCBI taxonomy): domain Eukaryota; kingdom Viridiplantae; phylum Streptophyta; class Magnoliopsida; order Solanales; family Solanaceae; genus Solanum; species Solanum chiquidenum. The sequence goes on along the minus strand of JAJOOS010081128.1, from coordinate 1,794 downwards.
TTTCATGAGGATTATAACTATTGAGCCTAAATGACCATACCCTTGCACTCTACCCCATTACAAGCCTTGAAAAGACCTCTTTGATCTTGAGTGAGTTGAAACAATTATTGATTGGAAAGTAAGGGCAAACCTATGGGTGAAATCATTCATTGTGTTCATTTTTGTGAGTGTGAGCGTTGCATTTGATTCTGGATTTTTAAATTGTGAACCATTGTGTGTGATTATGGAATCATTCTTTGAGTGAGGGCATTTGAGTATCATTGTTGAGCCTAAACTTGCATTTGAAGCAAGTGTTGTGAACTTGAGAATCTTTGATAATAGTGAGTCACAACTTGAATCTTTGAGTGCACAATTGATTCTTGCATGAGTAAGTTGAGTCTTTTTGTGTGCATTCATGATTGAGTTTTGTGTAGCACTGTTTGAGACATCCTTTTTGAACTACTAAACTTGAGTTTTATTTGAGGACAAGCAAAAGTTTAAGTTAGGGGTGTTGATGAGTCCACAATTTGGACTCATTTAGGGCTTTATTTTAATAGATTTAGTGTCCTCAAATGCATATTTTGTGCCAATAATTGATGTAAATCCTTGATTTTCAGGTATTTGGATTGAGGAACAAAGCATGGACACTAATGAGCAAAAAGGAACAATGCATCTGAAAGAACGAAGAAAAGAAGGCCTGAGGATCGCCTAAACCATTAGGCGAGTTGCCAAATGGCCAGGGTCTCGCCTAATGTTCCAGTGTGCCAAGCCCTGAAGGAGAAAATCAAGTTGGCGATAGAGAGGAGCAGTCGGCGAGTTGCCAAATAGTTCTGCGATGCAGTTCTATATCGCCCAAAGTTACAGAACTTGAAGTTGTTGAAGGCCAAAGCAAAAAGACGATGGAACTGACCAAAGGGCGGATCGCCGAGTGGATCGGCGATCCCGACTTGTTGCGTCGAATGGTCCTTCGCAACACATATTTGGTGACTATAAATACATGCTTGAATTTTTAGTTAAAGAGACTTTTTGTCAGATTGTATGAGATTTTTATGTGTTTTCATTAGAGAGCTTAGAACTAAGTTTTGAGACAATATTTCCTTCGCTTTGAAGATTGGAAGATTTCCATTTCTGAAAAATTGGAAGTGGGTGTTGAAGATTCTTCATCTGGACCTTTGTGAAGACAATATTAATCTTACCCAGTTGATGGAAACACAATTTGGCAACGATTTCTATCTTTTTATGATGTCTAGCTAAAACCTCAATTCTTGGGGTGTGATTATGTGATATGGGTTGATTTAGCTGCTGGGTATTGTTAATTGATAGTGTTAATATTGTTTAAAAGTGATTTCATTGAGTAATTGTGGCTTAATCTAAAGGGTTGTAGTTGCAAATGCAACTCTACTTTAGTGTTTTTGGCTTGCTCGAGAGAGAGGTTTTAAAACCAAAATTACTGATTTGATGGTCTGTGGGTATTGGGTTGTCATGGGTTCAGCTCGAGAGAGTGAATCCTAAACCCTTTTCCACACATTCAGCTCGAGAGAATGAATCCTAAACCCTTTTCCATACATTTAGCTCGAGAGAGTGAATGGACTAAAGCGTAGGCTGTTCTTAATTGCTGCTTATTGGTGTTCGAGAGAAACCAATTTGATTCGGGGTAAATTGTTCAAGAGAAAATTTATCCCCACTAAAGTCTAGCTTATTCACTGATTTACAACTATTCACTATTAATTGAAATCTCCCATTTGTATACCGTAGCTCATAATCCAATTACATCCCAAGAACCCATCTCTATACTTGCTATTTTCGTGTTATTTG
>JAJOOS010081127.1:0-22900 GCA_029582725.1 Solanum chiquidenum | reverse complement strand
GCATCCTTCGAAAAACATTCGACCGTCGACGCATGCTGACAGACTCCTCATTATTTCCGCCAAGATCATAGGCACTATAGTTTTTCTGGGTTCGCCCTATCTTTGAGCTAGATCTCGAACCACATAAGCCAAGCATGTATCGATCCTCCCCCTTATTTTAGGAAAAACAAGGGATCCTAATAGGGCAATGGCAAAGGCATTTAGACGATGTGTTTCCCATTCCTCGGCGGAGCACTCAAACTCATCATTAAAAGAGTGATAGCTATCCTCTCGGCCAAAGCGTGAATATAGGAAGTCGAAATGAATCCACCCAAGGTCTAAAGAAGGCAGGGTTGGATTTGACTTCATTCCCAGACTTTTCAGAAACTCCCTCGATGATGGCTTATATGGTACCAACATTTCACACTCATGGTATGGCAGATCGACGAAACCACTTATCTCCTCAATCGTTGGTGCCAAGTCAAAATCTACAAATTTGAAGACCATTCTCACAGGGTCCCAAAATTCCAGTAAGGCCCTAATCAAGTGAGGGTTTGGAATGACGAAGATAAGGTAGGTAAGCCCGCCCAACAAATGACGGATCTCTCTCTCGCGGTCTCTCTTAATATCAATCCACTAGCACCTTAGTTTGTAGTTTACCTCTACGATCATTTGCGGGTTTGGGGAGTTGAAAGTGTCCATGACTCTGCAAACAAAACAACAAACAAACTTCTAAACTTCATTTTGGCAAAACTTGACTTAATTTAATTATTATGATCACATTGACAAATAATTATGCAATTTGTCTAAAGGGTGTTGGGGACCTTTAGACGATAATGTGTCTACTAATTATGTGGATTGACACCAAGGATCAAACCACCTAGGATTTATGCAGCATGTATGACTTAAGTAAGATTTATAAGAGTTGGCTTGACACGAACTTGAAAGAGATTCTATGCGAGAAGGCTCGTGGTTTTCCGATAGTAAAACTATCAGTTCCGTCCACGCATATGCCGACTCTCTATAATTGGGTATTTGAAGAGAAATGGAGTAGTTGTGAGAGGTGCAAAGGCACAACATCACGGTAACAAAATAAAAAAAGGAAGACGGTCCCAATTGGGGCAAGTATGAACGGAATGCCAATTTATCAAAGCGATAACATTTAGCATTTAGGTTGAAAGCGGTAACACATAGGCAGTTTATGAAAGCGATAATTAAATTAATAAATACATGCATAAATAAAAGGAAGTAAGCATATAAGCATTATTAGAAAATTAAGCAAATGAGGAAATAAGGTATGGGATTAAGCATGAAAGTAATCACATAAAGGGAAAATGGAAAGGGTGAAACATGAAAAAAATAAACAAATAAGGAAGAGGGAAAGGGTGGGACATGGAGAACATACAGTAAATAAGAAAAAAAAACTAAAGAAAACTTAACATGTTAAAAACGAAACAAACAAGGAAAACTAAAAGCAACTTAACATGCTAAAACCAAACAAACAATGAAATAACCAAGTAAACCCCACATAAGCATGAAACACGTAATGGTTAGAACCTAATGTCCCCAGCGGAGTCGCCATTCTGTCGCGCCCCATTTTTTCGCAAAATGGACTTTCCTTTCGGATGCACGACCTAACAACTCTTTTGGGCTTTGGGGTGATTGAAGAGTCGCCACCTAACGAATTAAGGCGCGTTAGGGCACCTATCTAACCTAGCTAAGTCTAACTAAGGTCAACGAACCAGAGATCAGGGTAAGGGTTCAAGTTACCTCTAGTGGAAGGTGTTAGGCATCCCTCGAGGTCCACAAATGTGGGTCCCGACCGTATCTCATGCAATTTATGTGGGAGTTACAAGTAGCAATTAAGGTCATTTCATTATTTTGGTTATTTGTTAGACATGATTGCTAGGTGATAACTAACATTAAACAATTAAGAATAATTCATTTATTTAATTACACATGCAAAACTAGGTGATAACATGATAACAAATAATTAACGAAGACATAATTTTTAAAAGAAATGGCAAGAAGATAGAAGGTAGACAAGTGTTTAGGCAAACAAATTTTATATTTTATTTAAGTTACCCCAAACAATTATAATTACAAACAAATAAAAAGGGACAAAGGAAAGGGAGACTCTGAAGGACTTTAGGATCAGCACTCGACTTTTCTTTATTTTCGATAGGCTTCCGTGTAGGGACAGACAAAACCAAGGTTTGTCGTTTTAAGCCTGAGTCGATGTCATCATATCCATAGGGCCTAGACTAACCCTACCTCACCACCGCATGCTTTCATCTCTAAAAGGTGCCTAGCGTCCCCGCTTAAGGTCCAAGAGGCATTGGACTACTATTAGGGTGGATTTAGACTAAAATAAAATATAATAAGCCCACCTAGACACCAAGTCAAACAATTTGGACGAGCATTTAGCATGTAAATCTCATGTTGACCTCTAGATTAGGTTATTAACATGTTAACAAACACAAGTAAGGTGAAAAGGTCACATGCTAAGTGTGTGACATACAAACATGTACTATAACAATTAATATTCTATTTAGAGGGCAGAAAATCAATGCAAGTGCAAAAGCAGTTATTACTTTATTTTAAATAGGGCAGAAGAGTGATCACAGATGCAGAAATTTATTTAGAAACAGTGGCAGATTTATTATTAATGCGAAGAAATATTAGTAGCTGATTTTAAATGGCAAGACAATGCAGAAATTAATTCAAGCAAGATTTAATCGGGGCAGCAAGGGATGCAGAAAATAATTTAAAAAAAAAAAACATATTACGGACATATTATTAAAGCAGAGTTGATTTAATTGATTTTAACTAAATGAGACAAATTAAAATATGTGGGGCTGATTTGTTGCAGCATTTATTTTAGTGGCAGAAAAATCATAACAAAATATTATAACTGTTTAACATACTGGAAAACAGTGACAGATTAAGTTATATCATTTCAGTGGTTAGCATGCTTACAATTAATTAATAATACCTAAGAACATGATTTCTAAGTGATTGAAAAGTTAAAATATTGCTTAATACCTATAGGCATGATACTCTAAATAAATAAAATAAAATCTACAAACTATAGGCATGATTTCTAAGTACAAACATACTGCAAATTATAATATTATTTCGGAAAAACCTATAGGCATGGTTTCTAAATGATTAATCAAGCTAATATTAGCAAATTAATTAGGATTTGATTTATTAAATGACAAGCTTGAGTTACTAAACATGCATAAATTATTCCAACATCAATTTTATTAGTTAAGCCTATGGACATGGTTTCTAAATAAAGAACAAGATTTATAGTCTATTGACATGATTTCTACACCCGAGATCTTACTAGCATGATATCTAGATGAGAAAACGAGTTATTAAACAAGCAATTATTTCATATAAAAGGAAATTAGTGATGCAAATAACACAGGATGATAAGCACGTAAAAGGTTATACATTGCTTTGTTATTATGCCAAATTTGTTATATAGATTAGAGCCCTTGCTTTATCATATGATTAAACATAATAAAAAATGATCGATTTTATCTATTAGTGCTAAATACTAAAAGATGACATGCGATAGGCAATCAATTAGCATTTTAACCAGGATCAGTTTTAAACATTATTTAGACAAGATTAAACAAGTGATCAAGCAATGACAACTTTTATTTTATTTAGTTAGATCTAAAACCGATTTATCAAATACGAACTATCACAAATCTTATAAGCATGCTTTCTAACACGAATAAGTTACGATAAAAATAAATAGACAAGTAGCACGTAATTCCCCTCCCCCTTTAGATGATACCCAAGTTATTTCATATAATATTATAGAGTTGGAGTCTACAAATTATTACAAGACGATAATAGAGATTAAATAATATACGAAACATGAATTAAATAAATAGCTTGTCAAGTGTTTCCCTCTTATGGCGACTCTCCCTATCTTGAACCTTTAAGTTCAAATCCTGTTAAAGAAAGCAACAATACAACTCAAGTAATATACAACACATGTAATAACAATTATTTTTATGAACTCAAGCAAAATAGGACATACATATTACTTCAAGCCATATATTGCACATACACAATCATAAACATATAAAAGGGGAGAAGGGAACTGACCCGAACGCCTCCTTTATTTATTTCAAACATACAATATCCATTGAAACAATGCAGTATATAAGTTACACTAATAGAGAAATAACTAACCGGTTAAGCAGAATATATGTTTAACAGCAATGAAGACGGACTTGATCCATTACTAGACCCGAACACAGCAATACCGAGTAAGTATAGCACTTTTAAAGTTCACCGGAAAAACCTTTCTTTTAAGTAGAGAGTAATATGCTTTTCTTTTCTTATAATTAGAATACGTGAGCAGGTTGGAGTCCTTTGAAAGAATGAGGAGAGTCCTCTTTTTATAATGATAGGGAGGGATCATGCTAAAGGAAAAATAATTAATGAGGAGCAATTACAGATAAAAATATTTCCTTAACAAAGAGAGCTAAATCTGTAAAATTAATTTTCCTAAAATAAGCCAATAAGAAATCAGTCTAATATGTAATTAAGGGAAGAGGGATCAAATACAAAATTTTCCTTATTTTTAAGGACTCAAAATCAGATTTATTAATTTATTATTACCAAGTATAAGACATGTACGAAATCTGCTTACTATAATTGAAAAGGAAAGAATAATAGCAAATTATATACGAAGCCACAAGGAAAGAAGAAAAAAAATTAAGGACAAGGGGAATCAATTTACAACACTAATTTTCCTTAATCAGAGGGAGTAAATTAGCCTAATATTTTATCAAAATTAACATAGTAATTCAGATTCGGTCCAAAATTTTAGTTAAGGTATGAACATAACATAACATATATATCAGCGAAAGGGAGAGCAATTTATGAAAATTCTATATCTTTTACACTAAGAGAGTAAAATCAGTAGAAATTCTTTCACCGACAAGTAAGAAATCTATCTTCCATAATTAAGCTAAATTAGTTAATGGCAGATTAAATTTATGCACAAGCAAGCACACATAAATGATTATTTGAGGAAAGGGGAGTTATTAAAGACAACCCATTCACGAGCCGAAATGCCACGACTTACCATATTGAACTTATCCAAAAGCTACAGTAAAGAAATCAATTAAGAGATTACTACACCTAATAAAATTTATTTTTGACCAATTTTACCATAACAAATAACCGGGCATCATTCAAAGGTACCAATCAGCAAAAAATCAGCTACCATAAGTGATATCAATAAATATGAATTATTATTAAAGCATAATCAATTCCAGAGCTATCCTAATTAAAGAATCGATTGTCAAACCATAGTGCCAATTCAATTAGTATTACAATATCGGTTAGGAGAGATTAGCAAATATTAAGGATAAATTAGTTTAAACTCCAACATCCCAACTACAATAGTATATCAAACTTAAACATACTATCATACACACTGTTATATTATAAGGATTAACGAAAACAAAATCAGAGAATCACAAATAGTAGCATATGCTTAGTATGATATGATTTCGCATACAATATTGATTTTAACATGTGAAGTATGAACTAAAATCAATCACACTGAGAAAATTATAAAATGAGATTTAAATAAACAAACCTGGACGGATCTGAAAAGATCCGTCTTTGCACCCTTTAAATCTCAAGTTGATCCGAACTTTACATCACCGGAGTTTGCTGACCGGAGCCGTAGTTATTGTTGCTGTCCGGAGCTGTTGTTGCAGGTGGTTTTCGCTGGAGTTTGCCATCTCGGAGCAGCGCTGTTGCTGCTGGTTGCTTCCGCCGGCGGCTGCTGGCTACGTGCAGCTGCTGCTGATTTTCGCCAGTGGTGGTTGCTGGAGTTGCTGGTGGCGCTGCATGCTCTCACTCGCAGCTGCTGGCCGCGCCTGCTGCTTCTCTCGCCGGCTGGTACTGCTGCCTTTGCTAGAAAAAAGAGAAGAGAGGAAGGGCAGCAACCCTGCTGCTGTTGGCGGAGAGAGGAGAGAAAGGAGAAGAAACGAGGAGAGAGAGAGAGAAAGGAGGGGGAAGGCGGTTGCCACCAACGAGTGGTGTCGATCTCGCCGGAAAGCATAGAGAGGAGGGGCTGCGGCTGCTTCCAAGAGGAAGAGGAAGAATCCATAATGATTTAGGGTTTGGAGTCTTAGTGGATAAAATAGGAAAGAAAGAGAAGTTGATTTTAACCGTTGGATTAGATTTAGATAAGCGGCTAAGATTTTATCTAGGATTTGGTTTAGAGATGGACGGTCGAGATTGAAATGAGTGGGTTTGATTTTGGAATAAGAATAGGCTAAAATTGAAATCAACAAAGGCTATAATTGAAATAAAAAATTAGAATTGAGGTGGCTAGAATTGAAAGAAATTAGAATAGAATAGGCTAACATTTAAAGGATTTTGAGGAAATTTAAAGAAATGCTATCCAATTAAAATACTACAAATATTATAATATTTTTATATAATCAAAATCACTTAAATTTTAAAACATTTGAATAAATTAATTATTTTGAGTTTTACTTATAATTTTAAAAATATTTTAATAATATTTACGATAATTTTATAAAGCATGCATACTAAAATAAATAATTTTTAGACAAAATCGATTAAAATTTTAAACTCGACATATATTTTAAAAATACGTATTTAATCGAATAGCATTCCAAAAATGGTTAGAGGTCGGTCAAAATTGGGTGTCAACATATATACACACACACGTGGTGGCACATGTAATATATGCTTCCAACTTTACCTGATTCAAGGTGTCACATCATCAAAAATGTACAAAAATATAGAAAAATTGAGTTGGGGGGGGGGGTCATAGGACCCCGAGTTAAGTTAAGGTGTGTCCTTGTGATTTCAATCATAATTTAGGGGATACTTATGTCTTATCCCTATATATTACCTTCTTCTTTTTTTCAAAAATAAAATAAAATTGAATAAGCCAAAAAGGTCATTTTATTAAGAGAAAATGGTCAAATGAGTCCCAACCTTCTACCGGATTTTCAACTACACACTTTTTTACTTCACGGGAGTCCTATTATCGCCTGAACTATTTAAAATTGAAATTATTACTTCCCTAAATGTTTATGTGACAAAATGAGTGTATTTCACTCTCTCAAAGAGAGTGAAGATAAAAAATAAATATTAAAACTTTATTTTTAATAGTCTTTTCATTTTTTATTTTTTTTCTTTATTTGTTTTTATCTCATCTCTTTTCTTCTTCTTTTAACAACTTAGTAGAGCATCCATGGTAGTCATCAAATTTCACCATCACGATCTGGAAACACCACCATTACAATATATATTAACACACCATAATTCCTAGATAGAAATCTCTTTCCTACTCTCCACACAATAAAAAATTACTAAGTAAATTACTTTACCCCCATTTTTAAAATCAACTATTAGCCATTAAAACACCATTGAAATATCATTGTGAAGCTATTGTAACAATTTTTTTCAGTTAACAAAATTCATCCAAACAACTTAATAATGTAGGGAATATCTTAAAAAATTCTCAAAATATCCTCATCGAAAAAGATTTTGACCGATAATTTATTTTTTAAGCCATTCCTCTTATTGAACCTTTGCTCTTGTAAAAATGACACTGAGGGTTGTCATTCCTCTAATTACCACCATAATTTTTTTCGCTTCTCAACCTTTCTACTTGTGGGTCTATGGTAAGATGAAATTGACGGATGGAAGAGGAACAACAAGAAGAGGAAGAGAAAGAAATAAAAGGAAAAAGGAAAAAGAAAAACAGAATAAAATAATGAGTCAAAAAGGACAAAAAAATAAAAAAATAAAAAATTACGCGTGTCAAACACGTGGATTTCACCTATCAACATAAATGTGGTTGTGACTTTTTAGGGAGGTAATAATTTTGATTTTAAATAATTCAGGGGGTAATAGGGCCCCCGTAAAAATATAAGTGTGTAGTTGAAAATCCGGTAATAGGTTGGGAGCTCATTTGGCCATTTTCTCTTTTATTAATAGAACACATATGTACAAAAGTCTCAAACAAGTCATGACATTTTATAATCAGCAGATTAGATATCTAGTTCTTATCTATGGTTATTATTGTTCTTCCTTCGATTGGTACCTCATGAATCGTGTTATAAACATTACTCTAAGCTATTCCTTATAGCAATTGTTTCAGCCTATAAGCTGGTTTAGAATCCTAAATTGTTGGTTTCTGCAAAAATAAAATCTCCATCACTATTTTTGATACAAAATGCGCATGCACTTGAACTTGGGTTTCCATTTGAAGCACGATCTGAGTTACATTATATAGACACATTTCGTCAAGAGAATTCTGTTTCACTACTTTAGAGTCAATGATGGAGGTATAAGCTTCAAAGAAATTCACTAACATAGCCCAACTGTTAGGTAAATTTCTCAAGCAAGAATATCTATAAATTAATAAGTTGTAGAAGTTTAAGGGCATGTAATAAAAAGATGTTCATATGACTCATGTACTGAACTATCAAACCTGTCCTTGTATGAAAATCCCCAATTAGTAACCCTTTTTTCCACAATCTCCATAAGAAAAAAGAAAACCTTTAAAGGAATACCTTTTTTTCCCATATAAACTTACAGACCACCTGCACATTTCCTGATTGTCTGATAATTTTCCATGCACTATTGATTGTGAATTTGCCTGAGTTGTGTAGCATCCACTATGGTGTAACACCTCAAAAATTTCAACGCTAAGATCCAATTCTTTCTGTGTATGCTTATAGGATCGAACTGAGTGATTCTTAATTCTGAAAAGGTGTTAAGAACAATTCCTATATATAGAAATTGCTTTGGATATGAATTAAAGACATAAGAATCCTCTAGTAAAAGTGAGTTGAAAGTTTCCTTACCCATTGAGTTTTGATGCATGAATTTACTTTGGTTCCCTCCTTTTAAAAAAAAAGGAGAATGAGCAAAAGTTTGAAAATTGAAATGAAAAAGTGTGATGAAATAATAGGAGTGTCCAAATAATTGAAAGAATTTGAAGTTTGAGTCTCCAAGTGAAAAGAATGGAAAGAACTAGAGAAGAGGCGAAGATGAGTACAAAAATGCTTTAAAAAAGTGAAATCACTAAGCCAAATTGACCATACATTTACCCTCAGCCCCATTATAAGCCTAAAATGACCTTTGAGATCTTGCATGAACAAGGTTCGGTAATGATTGAAAAATATGAGTAAGCCTATGAGATGAAATTGCATGTATTTATCTTTCAGAGAGTAAGAGTTGTATTGATTCCTAACTTCGTGACTGATTTTCTTTGTGAGAGCATGAAATCTTTATTGATCTGAGGGCACTGGAATGCATTTGTTGAAATTCTTTGATGATTGGAAAATCTGGATAAACCTATTTGATGAAGTTGCATGTATTTCTCTTTCAGAGAGTAAGAATTGCATTGATTCCTAATTTCTTTATTTGCCACTTAATTTTTTTTAAAGAAATTATGAAAACTTAATGTAAAAGACTCTAACAGATTAAGTCTTAAAAATTTAGAGAAAAAAAGGTAAAAGGTTCATATTTTAACTTCAAAAAGGTGTTAACACTCAAAGTGACCGCTAATGTACGGTTATCCGATAATTTATATTATTCGGCTAGTTTAAGAAAAAAGGTAGATTAAATAAATGAAAAGGAAATTTTTGTTTTTAGACATTTTAAGACCATAACTTAGTCACTTGGAATATTTTTTGGAAAAGAGATAAGATTCAATGGAAAAGGTAATTTATTTTAAGAAAATAAATCAACACAAAGAAACATGAATTTAATTAAGTTAAAGAAAGCTAAATTTTACACTAAAACAAATAACAATTGTATATTTAAATACGTAAAAGAACACATTTTTGGGCCCAAGTCTGATTTCTTGTTTGCCTGGATCAACAACTTGGGCCTTACTACTGCTGATTTGGGCTTTAATTTCTGCTTGTATCTCCAATGTATACCAATGTATATATGTTGCTTTCCTGGTATATTACCTGTATGCAAGCTATGTAACGTCCTAGTTTGAGCCTCCAACACCTGTATATTAGCTTCCCTTTCACATATTTGCTTCCATTTTCAAACTCCACACACTTGCTTCCCATTTGGATGAGACAGACTCGATAAGAAAGAAAAATGAGCATCCATGGCTCAATCAAAATGCAAAGGAAAGTCCCAATGGAGTCTAACGAGAGGGTTACACATGGGAAGAAGTAAAACACAGATTAGTGAGGGAATAAGCTTAAATCAATATATCTGAGATAAAAGTGAGAATGACTATATATATGTTTTATCATTGGCAGATCTATTCATAGAGTAAACATAAAGATTTAAAATCATTTCTCACCTAAGATCTTAATTCTTCAATACAGAGAAACATTAGCTTAAATAGGAGATGCTATCAGAGTGACACTATACTCACAGAACCATTCACATTCATATGTCCTTAACAATTTATGACTAACTGCATCATTACCTATTCTAGACATGAAGGATTAGGAAATATCACATATTATCTAAGCTTTAATAAACACACTTAACAATGAATTGAAAATTATTAATCAATATACCGTACTTAGCATAGAGAATGAATTCCAAATAAATTAAGACATTATCTAAAATTAAACTAAAGCCGTATTAAATAAAGGAATATCATCACAAACATGCCAAATTTTCCTAGACTAGAATATGTATAATCTAAAACAAGACATGCTTGATTAAAGATGAACAACTACTAGATTGAGAGAACATCAATCCAGTAAGATGAAGAAACGCTAGGATTAGCTGGGTGGTTGTTTGTTGTTCATTGAGAGAGACGAAGAGAGAGTGTGGGGTCAGTTGGCATTTATGTATTATATAATTAGAAGGGCCTGACACAGTCCAACATTTTATATTTTTGAACTGGTAAGTGCTTGAAGACACACAATTATAAACGTTGTTGGTGATATTGATACAAAAGTATATCGTGTAAGTACTTAATTTTAATCAAGAGAACGCCTTCATAGGTAATATATACATTCTTGCATTAGCTAAAACAAAAATAACACCATCAATGCCAAAAAGACAGCTCATCTAATCCTCGTATCTTAAACATAGTAAGAGAGTTGAAATACTTTTGAAGAAACTGCATAAAATAACTATTCAACATATGCTCTAGGGCGAGGATGATGATACAAGTCTACAACACAAACACAGCTGAAGTAAGTTGTTCAAAACATTGGATAAGTTCATTTGCTCCGATTTCATTATCGTAAGGAACAACATCATTTGCACAAAAATTGTTCAAAAGATCATGCATCAGACTCAGATTCAGTTTTTGATGGCGTCTTATATGAATATGTTCCAAAGATTGAATTCACATTGTAATATTACAATTTTAATTAGCGTCATTAGGTGAGATTCAATAATCATTATGCCGGTCATATTGACCATAATTAAGCCAATATATAGAAAAACTACTATGAAGTTTATCAACTGATCATTAAGCTTGGTGCAATACTACTATGAAGTTGTTTCTCTGAAACTATATATAAGAGTTCCTTTTTTTCTCTTGAGTGAAATGATGTTCTCTCCCATCTTTATATAGTGCAGAAAACTCATTATATATAGCTCATGAAAACCTGATGAAAATATCACAAAATTCCTCTGCTTTCTCTCTATTTTAATTTAATTTCTTTCACTTCTCAACCAAGAAATTAATTAATTTTTTTCTATTTAATGTCTTATAAAAATGGTGGAAAAGAAATGATGAGTCGGGAACTTCGATTCATTTAGGGCTTATTATTCAATGAATTAGTGTCCTCATCACCTATTTTGTGCTCATAACTGATGTTAATGTGTTGATATGCAACAATGAAGGATTTAGAACAAGGCAAGGATATTACTGTAACACCCCGTATCCGAAAAACAGACCAGATTGTAGATTTCTGATGTTGCAGGTGGCACCCACGGATCGTAGGAGGACCCACGGTCCGTCCTGCAGGTCCGTGATTCGTGTCAACAACCTCCCCAGAACTCAGCCCAAAATTTTGGCTAAGTGTTGACCCACGCCCGGACCTACGGTCCATAGGTCAGGTCACGGATCGTGGTTCATGTCCGTGGATCGACGCCCCAGATTTCAGCTTTCAGTCACAAATGACGGTCGACCAGCACGGACTGTCAGTCACTCCGACATCAGTTAAGGCGGGGTCTTTTGGTCTTTTCCTTATTCGTTTGACCTCTAAACTACGTTGCTTAGACCCTAAATTATGAGATTTTAGTCAGTTTAAGCCTAGAAACATAACTAGAACTTACCTAAGTCAAATCATTAATCAAACTTAGAAAAATTAGAGCATAAGAGGAGAAAAGAGGTCAAGAACCCTAGTTCAAGAACGCAACAAGATTTCATCAATTCCAGCCCGAAAATCGAAAAATTTCTCCGTGGAATTAGTCACCAGGTATGTGGGATATCACTAGTGGGTTCCTTTCGCCCATTAGGTCCCTAGAATTCAGTCAGATTCTTGATTCCCTATTATTAACTAGACCTAGGGTTTCTAGAACTTCAGCAGATTTTCATGAATTAGTTATTTACATGTTCCAAATCAGATTATCATGTTATTACTTTGTTTCTTGCATGAATTTCAGAACCCTAGCTATGTATATCTTTGGTTCTTGAATTACACATGCTAGGTCAGATATTTCAGTATTTCAGATATACATGCCTCAGTCTTGAATGTATCATTATCAGTTTATTAATGTGCATTCTCAGTTTGCATGTCATTTTTGAGCTATCTAGTATATTATAGAAATTCAATCTTAATGTGTTAATCATTTAATCTATTGGGAGTAGCATAATACCGAGTTAGACTAGGGTCAGTCACCCACATAGTCCCAGAACTACGAGCCACGTAGGTTGTAAGTCCCCTATGTGGGCATTATTTTAGTGATCACGCCAACATGCCTTTATACCTCTGGCAGGGTATATTGGGTCCTCTCGATGGGGTGTATACATTGGACTCCACATTTAGCTCATGTGGTTTTATGTCGGTTATTCGTACCTCCCACAGTTGAGTCAGACTCCATTGCATTGAACTCATTCATTACAGTCAATATTCAGTCTTAGCATGTTATAAATTTGGTCATTGCATTCAGTTAGCTCGATATTCAATATTTATATCATGTTCAAATTATACTCTTGTTTCATTGCTTGTTCAGTCATATGTTTATTTCAGCTTTACTCTATCATGCATTCTCAGTACCTTTCAAGTACCGACGCATACTCTGCGCTACATCTTCTTGTGATGTAGGTTCAGATTCTCAGCATCCAAATCACGCTTAGATCGATTCCCGATCTCCAGTTCAGCAGCATCAGTGGTGAGTCTTCATTCTTCGAGGATAATAGTCATGTTATCTTTCAGATTTCATTGTTTTAGTTTCAGTTTTGCTAGACTTAGCTGGGAATGTACCAGCACTTCTAGTCAGTTACAGGCTATTTTCAGGCATAGTTAGATTCAACCTAGTATTTGAGTTTGGTATTTCTTTTTTATTAAACTCTCATAGTTGATATATTCAGTTTTAGTATATGGGTATTCCCCATCATTTCAGACTTTCATTATTATTTAGCTTCCGCATCAGTTTTATTATTCTTAGTATGCTCATGTCATGCCAACAGGGTTAACTTGGGGTCACTTGTGATCCTAGGTCCCGTGTCCGCGTCTCGGAGGTAGCTTGGGGCATGACAATTACGATGCGAAAAGGAGCAAAAAAGTTGGAAAAGCTGAAGAAAAGTAAAGTTGGAGCTGACAAAAGCCACTCGGCGACTCGTCGAGTGAGTTTCAGCCCGCCAAAAGTTCCAGCGAAGCAGCCCATGTACTAAGCAAACTCGGCGAGCAACAGAGCAATTCAGTGACACTGCGAATAGAACGGTGATAGCGTTCCAGCTCGCCAAATCTTCCGGAACGATTGTATGTAGGAGCCAAGCCAAAAGGCAAGAAGAAGTGCAACTCGGCGGATCGCTGAGTCGGTCGGCGATCCCGATTAATTTTGCCAAGAGGACTCCGTGCTGAGATTTTGGGAAGTTTTTAGGAACGTATAAATTCATTTTTTGAAAGGAGAAAAGGGGTTCCTAAATAGTGTATTCCCCAGTTTTTGAGAGCTTTTACATATTTTACATTTTTGAATACTCTTGGAGGAGATTTGAATCTTGGATTTGAGGATTTAGGATTCTAGCTTTAATTTTGGCATTGAGTATTGCAGATTGTTAACAATTTGGATGGATAATCTTTTTGGTATCGATTTCTTACTTTTCACTATGGTTGGATAAAACCCCTTACCTTAGGGATGTGATCATGTAATCGAATACCTAAATTAGCTTGTGGGTATTGTTAATTGTTGAATTTAATATTGTTTTGAAATGGGTTAAATTGTTTGTTCATGTTTTAATTGATGAACTGAAGTTATAAATTTGGTTCTAGCTTAGCTCTCTATGCTTGCTTGAGAAAAAGGTATAGAGTAAAATGAATGATTGATAGTTGTATTGATTTGCATCTTTACACCCAACTTGAGAAAGTGGGTTAATTAAGGAATTAAGTTGTTTGGTATTGTTAAGCTTGTTGAGGTTCAAGAGAACTCACTCAAAACATGATAGTTGATCGAGAGATGACTATTATATTCAAAACCTTTCCTACCCATTGTGATTCACCAACTTAAAGCAGTTAATAATTACCCATTAAGCAAAATTAGTATTCGATTGATCACATTCCTAAGATACTCTCTCTAATCGTTCAAATCCCATGTTAATTACATTTTGTTAACAATTGGTTACTAAATCCACCTTTGATATTGATAATTGAAACTTCGTGATTTATTTTATGTTTCGTACCCTTTTACTTCTACAAAAGATTAAAACATGTCTTTACTTCATAATTGAATTATTTACCATATCACTCCTTGTAGGATCGACCCAAACTCATCGTTGGGTTTATACTTGTTAGCAACCACCTACACTTTGAATTAGAAGAAGTGTAGTTGAGCGTTATACAAAATGGCGCCGCTGCCGGGGAGGTGCAACCTAATTTTTACTTTTTTTTTTAATAACGTTTGTTGGATGTGCAAGTTGAAATTCGAATTTTGGAGAAATAGGCAATTGGGCGAGCTCATAGCTCACTCGGTGAGCCTGATCCAACTTGCCTTGTGAACCAATTGAAGGGCTGTTGTTCTAGTAAATTAGGCGGGCTAAGATCCACTCGGCAACTCGCTGAGTGGATCAATGACACTAGTAGGTCTCGCTGATCAAGGAACGAACTGAAGGGTCAAGGGCCTTTCAACCATTTTAAATTCAAATCCTCTCTTTATTTTGAACTTTTTGACTCTTGCACTCTTTCAATTAAACTCTAGATTATCTTTTTAGTTTAAATTTTGTGGGTGTCCTTGTGTGTGATCGGAATCTGAAGTGCTGCCCATCCTCCCCTCTTTTCCTAAGAGTTTACTTGTCTGCACCTGAGGTTGGTTTCCCGAATTAGCTTTAATTTCATGATTTATACTGAGCATTATAATGAGTAGTTAATGGATCTATTGTCTACCTTGATTGTGTGCCTATTCACTCGTTGAAATTTGAGTTGGAATCAAGCGTGTTAGCTATTTTGTTTAGCCTAAATTGGTTGAATTTCGCGTTTGAATTGTATAAACGGTGTGTGTTTCATGTTGGGTTTTGTGTGGGTGAAGTCTGAGTAACCTGAATTCCACCAAACAAATTGAATTTTCCCAATGATGGATTGGGTGACGTCGTTCTTAAGGGCCAAATTGTTGTTTGGTTGAATTTAAATCAATTGAGGGTAAGTCTGAGAACCCCGTCTTAGAAATTCATCGTGGGTAGAATAGAATTGTTGGGAATTGTGCTTGAAATTGTTTGTCGTAGGCTGTTGGGATTATGCACTTGTTTTACTCTGCTCGACAAGGATTAGATTTGAACCTTGATCTCCCATAGTTTTAGTTTAACGGCTAAATTGTTGGTAATTTGTAATTTCCTCTCTCATTACCAAAGAATGTGGTGTGAGGGGTCAATCTTGAAGTATGAAAAGTTCTGTTGTTATTTTCTTTTTCTGTTCTTGAAGAGTTCTATTCTTTTTTATAGATAGTTGGTCTAATTTGGTATTAACAGTGTTGAGTTAGAGTTTCAATATAGTGTTGCTTACAGTTTCATTACTGACATTCTTTTACATTGATAAATGATGATTCACTCGCATCTATGTTGTTGATATTGATTATACTAGGTGACTATTTTTGAAGTACTATGTTATTTTTAGTTTTGATGATTTGACAAACAACGGGATCTAATAAGGGGACCTGATCCCATAAAGGAATGATGTTCCTGTGCGAGAAAGGGACAACTGGAAAAAGTACACTACAACCTCTGTCACCTGTAGGGATCTGCAGGATAAGGTGTGTGTCTCTCGTACAACGTGGCAGGGCCGTTGGCCAATAGCATGGCTTATAAGGTTGTGTTTATCATATATAAGGTTCTTCTCAATAGACACAACCTCATTTTTTGCATTCCTGAAAAGTTCAAGAACACAGTAAAAACCATCCTTTCCAGAAGTATTTTCCTCAAGAACAACAAGGACTTGATAGAGTTGTTAACGTCTTTAGTTGTCTTAGGGTTTATACTTCCCAGTGCTTATCTTTGTAGATTTATTCCTAAGCTATAAAGAAACTAGATCAATGTTGCATTTCAATGTTAATCTTGAGTCATTGCTAGAGTTAGTTATGGCTAGTGGATGAAGTCTAAGTCAACTAGAGTTAGTTGGGTTAGTGGGCAACAAAGTTGTTGCTTAGTTTGAAAAGAAGTCTGAATCAATTATAGTTAGTTGATTCAGTGGGCAACAAAGTTGTTGCTTAGAGGGGAAAGGGATTTAGAGTTAAATTCCTAGGTTACAAGAGTCTATAATCTGAATCGTTGTAAAGATAAATGGAGTTTGAGTTGAAATCCTGTGAGTACAGGTCGTGGTTTTCACTGCCCTTGAGCAAGAGGGTTTCCACATAAACTGCTTGTGTTGTTTACTTTATTGCATTTACTTATTATTGTTGTTCTTGCTGTGTCAAGGGACCTGGTCCATTGACTGATAGTGGAAGCTTACATCCTAACATACTATACACTTTTTTTGATGAAAATTTTGAGAGATGCAACCTTAACTTGTTTTGGACTATTGAATTTTAGGAAGTGGAAGCTGATTCCGTACTTGTTGCTGAGTGCATGGATCGAAATGATGAAGCCTTGTCATGATTTGTTCTCTTGATCCATCTTGTCTGCTGCATTTAGTATCAAAATTGTAGTTGTATCTTGATTCTGCCTTGTACACCGAGAATGTTAGAGGAAACCTTGTGAATGGTTCCCTTGCTTTTCAGGGTGAAAGATTATTATTTGTCGTTCTAGTAAAACTTAGCAATTATGAAAATGCTTCAGATCTAATTATTGATCTACAACTTCTACTACTGTTGATGTAATTATTACTTTCTTTAATCTTGCCAGTAAACTTACCATAGTCGGGAAATTCATAAAGGGAAAACCAAATATGGAAGAGTTAATAAAGCTATTTATTAGCCAATTTCAGCTACTGGGATGGTTAAAATAGCTTAATTGATTATAGAATTGTGTACATTGATTTCTCTGATGAATAACATATGGTAATATCATTAAAAGCTTCAATAAGACCTTTTTTTTGTCGGACATACAACCAGCCTCATTGTCCATGTCTCGCTGCTTTCTTACTCAATTCTATAGCTAATATTGGATTGTGTCTGGTGTTCTTTGGATTGTATTGAGAATACTCTATAGCTCTTAATTTCAGCATCATCACTATTGTATCTAGCTAACATTATCAATAGTCTAGGAGTGATATAGTAAATGCTTTGTTAGGAGTCGACAAATAAATATGCACGGAGATAGTAGTAATTAAACGGTAAAATAGAGATGAAGATTCAATTGAACTAATTAAATTTTTTAATTGAAAGTAATTAACTACAACCTCTTTTTAACATCGGAATCCTATATAAAGTAAGCTAAATGACCTGACAAAAAAAAGAGAAAAAAAGTTGCATTATCCTATTCTCTTTGCTTCAGGCTTGATGATGACTGCAATAGTTCCTCACTTTGCCTAGGAAAAATAGTACCCCCTTTGAGTGTGTGTACTCTCTGTAAACGCAATCATCTGAAATTGTTGAAAGTTCTTGGCAACATTGAGTGGATAATGAAATTCTACGCTTGAAAATAGAAGCGATCAAATCTAATTCACAACCGTCCACATTGATGCAAGAAGTGGTTGGAGCCGTGTGCCGTGGCGAAACCACATCATCAACTGGGGATGGAGCCATATGCGTTGGTGAAGCCACATTATCAATCGGAGATGGAGTTGGTGGTGATGGTATTTTTGGGTGATTATGCAGTGCCACAACCATCGGGGCCACAATCAAAATGATTCTGTTTTGGGTTCGGTTGCAGTGGAAGTAGCAATGCCTATGCAACCCAACAACATAAACACACATAATAATGTGCCACTTCTCGATGACGACAACATGTTTCAAAAGAAAGAATGAATAATTAGCTGAGATCAGAGGAAAATAATTTCAAGCAGTACTTCCAAATCCTTTAAAGTTGTATGAATAATTAATATGAGTTGATATAAATAGGCAAATAATTTAGGCGATACTTCCCAATCCCTTTATACTTAGAATATCAACTTCTATCCAAATCAGTATTTCTATTAAAATAAATAAATTTATAATTCAAAACTGTGTTGCAATCAAACTACAACTCCTTCTACTACTCAATCAAACTACAACTCCTTCTACTACTCAATCAACACAAACGCCAAAAACATACACTTAGAGCACAAACAGAGATCCTTCTGCTATGGCAAGTGATTCCATAATCCCTCTTCTTCTTCCTGATGAACTCATAACATAGATCCTCTTAAAGATTCCTGTCAAATCTCTATCGAAATTCATGTGCATTTCTAAATCATGGTTTCAACTAACCTCTAGCCCTACTTTTGTGAAGAACCATATCAAGTTAACTGCTGATGACAAATGATACATCCATCACAAACTTATATTTCGAAACGCCAACAGAAATTTCAAGTTTTGTTCTCTCCCTCCCTTGTTTACCAAACAACAACACACTGAGGAGCTATTTCACATCGATTCCCCCATCGAAAGATCCACTTTATCAACTCACATTGTGGGCTCTGTCAATGGGTTAATTTGTGTTGTCCATGGCCAAAACGAGGCATATATATGGAACCTCACTATTACCAAGTCAAAGGAATTACCCAAGTTTACGAGTAATATGTGCTCTAGTTCTATCAAATATGGTTTCGAATATGATGAGTCACGTGATGATTATACAGTTGTATTTATCCATTATCCTTATAATCATTCTAGTAGTATCAATATGACAACTATGGTCAACATATATAGTTTGAGAACTAATTCTTGGACAACACTTCATGATCACTTCTTTTGATTTAGCAGACGGGACATGGGGAAGCTTGGTGCTTCCCATTTGTGGAAAAGACAATTTTGATATCAATTTGGGAGTTGTGGGAGGTGATATTTCTCTGCTTTATAATTGTCAACGAGGTGTTGCTACCTCTGATGTATGGATTATGAAGAATTCTGGAGTTAATGTATCTTGGACAAAATTGTTCACCATCAAATATCCTCAAAATATTAAGACACATAGGTGTTTTGCACTTATTTTCACATTCTCTATACATTTTCGCCACGGTGAAATTTTACTTCTTCTTCACTCAGCCATCATGATATATGATGGTTCAACAAGACAACTAAAGCACACTTCTAATGTTATGCAATGTGAAGAAATCTATGTAGAAAGCCTTGTTAATCCCCTAATGATATATGATATCTGGCCAGGGACGTCGTATCCATGAAACACAATCATTTAGCTGATAACTTGTAAGATTTCTGCTTGCTTTATCTGGTATGCTCCTTTGTAATTTTTTTTGTCAAATATAGGATATGTTTTTTCCTGCTAAGGTGACAAAACATTGAATATATACGAATTCATACATCATAGTTACATGTATAACTTGTAAGCATTTATCCTCAATCGTTATTATATCATAATTCATGAAACAAAAAGTTATTAGGTGGTGGTATATTGTTTTCCAATATATTGTCTTGACCAGTGTTCTTGGAAGATTAGCCACATCTAGGTTCACTTGTAACCTAAACACATTGGAATTTCATAACACTATGATGATTTCTGAGGCATGTTCTCATCGATCCACTCTGGGGATAAAAAGTGGATAAGTCTTTCCACATAACACTTTTGTAGACACAACGTAAATGAACGTTGACTAGCTCTGTTTTTCTAGTCATTTGAAAATTTTGTGCGATCATAACTTGTTTTGTACTATTGAATTTCAGGACGCGGAAGATAATGTTGAACACTAATCCCTACCTGTTGAGTGCATTGATCTGAACTATGAAGCCTTGACATATCGAAAATATGTAACAAATTACTTATCATGTATTTGTTTTTTATGTCAAAGACACTTATGCTCTGCTTCAACAATTCACTACTCTGTTTCACTTCACAAAAAAATCCAACCATGTTTTCTTTTCTTTCTTTTCGCGATTGGATTTATCAGGTGATTCACACTGTTCTGCTCAAATTCATTTCAAGGTATGTTTTCATTTTCACTCCACTTTCTACAACTACTGAAATCATAATCCCGAATGAAATCATAACAGACATTCTCTTAAGGCTGCCCACCAAGTCTCTCTTGAAATGTATGTCCGTTTCAAAATCATGGCATCAACTAATCTCTATCCCTGATTTCGTGAAGACACATCTCAAATTAAAAACAAATCAACTAGTACTGTTTCCAGGCATCAATGGAAAATACCAGTTTTGTTCTATCACTCCCCCCCCCTCTTTAACAAACAACAACTCGCTCAGGAGCTAGTTCTCATCGATTCTTCAAATTTAAGAGTTTTCTTTGTCGGTTCTGTTAATGGGTTGATTTGTCCGTGCATGTCACGGCCCAATTTAGAACCGTGACCGGCGCTAAGGGGAAGAATTCCAAATCAAGCCTTAACCCGAAATCTACAAAAAATCGGGTAGAGATTCCTCTATTTTTGGGCCTATCCTGAAATTACCTGTATCAGAAATCAATAACGCAGTCAACCAATCTCATCACTAATCCACCTTATTCATCAATAGACTACTCGATGAGTAAAAATACTAATTCCAACTTCAAAACATAAGAAGTCTCATACTAGACACAATTTTACAATACGAAAGAATACTCATAACTTCTAATTAAAGGAATGACTATGGAGCGACTCTAACAATTTCAAGAAATGTCTATAACAACTAATAAGCCTGTTGTCTACGCGAACAAGTGCGGGGCACACTAGAAATTATCAACTCGTAAACTCTAGATAAAGAAGTCCTTACCAATGTCACCTGCCTTTTCTGTAAAAACATTAGCGAGGAGTGTGACGCTAGATCAATGAGTAATAACACTTAACCACAACCATTTTTAAAGAGGGACAAGACAGAAACATGCTAGTATGATAGTCAAAATGATAAAATCACTTCCTTTTCAGAAACGGTAACAATATTCAATCGTATGTGCCTCATATAAGCAAAATCAATGTAAATACTTAATAGTAAACTCAGAAAAAAACATTTCCATATCAAATCGTATAGCTGGGAGGTTTCCAACGATGAATAATGTAATCAGTGTGACCTTCTCTTTAAGAAGTAACCAATAACAGTGAACTCCTCATAAAGGAGTTAAATATTCATATAAGTAGATCCCTACTCGAGGGATATCAGTAACAATATACTAGTTCTACCTTCCCACTAGCAAGGGCATTATCAGTAATCAGTAACTACAAGGTGCAACAGGTCTAACGAACCCGTCGTTAGATACATGATTCATCAAGGTCTACTCCCATTTATATTTTTCTTGTAATCAGTAGAAGCATTTCAAAATGGAACAAAGCATTTAAATCTTACCAAATCATATCCTTTCAGAGTTTAACAATCACCTGTCAAAATACTATTTCTCAAATAAGTGTAAAACCTTTTCAATAACGGTAATCATATCTTGTAAGAATGAGATCATCTCAAATAATCTTTTTGAAATCATATCCAGTAAAAGACTTGTCCCACATGTAAGTTGAAAATAGTCGGTAACACATTTACTTTATAAATCATGTAAAAATCATGAAATTTGTGAAGTACAAATTGTGGTAAGATTATATTCACAGTATTCATGTTGAAATACCAAACTTGTCACTTCAAGTAATCTGGACAACTTTCATTCGATCAAACTATACTCATATCATATAAATCTCGTGTTAATTCTCCTTGATAGAGCTATTTCATGAACTAATTTACAACACCCAATCCCCACGGTTACGGTTCACCCTCATTCGTCAACTCATATTTATTCACTAGTCTGTCAGTCGTTCAATTTCCAGCAACAAAGAGGCATAGTTTTATATTTCTGTTTGAAACTTTCTCTAACTAATTCACTATTAACCAATCACAATGTAACTCACTAGTGAGACTAGGAGTATCTTAGGGTTAGTAGAATAAATATCTTCCTTTGTCCATGGGTATTCTTATATCAAAATCAGTTGAAATTCATATTCGAATTATCAATGTCACATTAACCCAACCCGTGATAATACATAAATAGGCATGTCAATGAACTGAAATAAAATACCTTAAAATTCATATTTACAACTGCACAGGTTCCAGTTCTTCTTTTTCTTTTCTGTGATGACTATCTTCGTGCTCCTTCATAGATAGAGAAGCAAATAATACGTTTTCTTTTCTTTCTTCATTCATTCACTTGAGAACAAGAATAGCTCAACGTATTTTTTT
>JAJOOS010081126.1:0-28955 GCA_029582725.1 Solanum chiquidenum | reverse complement strand
GATTGGGAGGGGGTAAATTTTTTTTTTTTTTTTTTTTTGGAAAACAAAAAAAAATTAGTGATAGGTTGGTGGAAGGTGTGTGTGTGGGGTGGTGCCCGGGGGAGGGGTTAACTTTTTTTTTTTTGGAAAATGAAAAAAATTTAGGGGTCGGTTGGTGGAAGGTTGGGGGTAGGTTGGTGGAAGATGGGGGGCGCCCTGGGGGAGGGGGTAATATTTTTTTTTGTTTTTGGAAACAAAAAAATTGTAGGGATCTATTGGTGGACGGTGGGGGGCCCCGGGGATGGGGAAAATTGATGTCATGAAATCCCAGTTCACTTAATCAAGGAAATATGGAGAGGTTTTAAATGGGTTAGAACCATTTTACCTAAAACATATTTGACCGAATTCATATTTACACATATTCTATTTGGGTGGATTGTAATCCAAACCATTTTTGTTCAATTCATATTCAATCTATCCAAATTCAATCCAATCCAATCATTTACCACCCTAGGTCGGAGTGAGATTCTAGTTTAAATGTTTTCTTTCTATTTCTCCTACTCCTCCTCATTCATTCTTCTTCTTCGATCAATTTTAAAAATTGGCATATTGTAAATGCAAACTTTTTGATTGAATAATATATCAAAAATTCGAAATAGTGAGAGAAACTCATATCTAAATTTTAAGAGTTTTATTTATAGAAAATTTGAGTTATTTAGGGTTGATAAAAATATTTTGTATACTTTATTATATCAATAATATAAAAGTATATATATATATGATATATAATTATACATTATCTACACACAAATATATAGTATTTATACTATCAATATTAATACATCACATATGATCATTCTGTTGAAAGTAATTTGTATTGCTTGTATATATTTTAGTATAGGCATGTTGTAATTATACAACAGATTGGACGGTAATCATTAATCTACGTTCTTTTCCCTTAAAAAGTAGCTATACGCCCAGACTTATCGCCCAAAGCATGGAAGACTCAAGAGCAACCTAATACAAGTGTGTTTGGTATGTTTTTCAATTTTCTCATATTTGATCAAAATATTTTTTTTAGAAAAACAAACTTTTTAAAAATAAGAGTAGGAAAAATAAGTCTACAAGTGATATTCCAAATTTATTATCTCTTCTCCGCTACCCAACATCCCCAATCTCCATCCCTTGATTATCCCTCCTCCAAATCCCCACTTGCTATCCCGTTCCGTCCAGTCGTCCACATAATATTTTACTAGATTGCATATTAATGTTCTTAGAATAATACTCCATCTGTCCCTAATTACTTGTCCACTTTTGAATTGATACACCTATTAAGAAATCAATTAATGACATAGTGAGTTTACCATTTTACCCCTATTAATTATGAAGTGGATGAAATGTTCTGCATTTTTAAAAGTAATTAGTCATTTAATTGAGGGTATAATAGGTAAATTTTTTTTTATCCTTTCTTGATTTGTCAAAATGAACAAGTAATTAGGGACAACTATAAAAGAAAAAGTGGACAAATAATTAGGGACATAGGGAATACTTATTATCTTACTTACTTGCCAAATATCAAAAGAATAAATAAAAAAATTCACCCGATTCTAAAAAAACATTTTAGATAGAAAAATATTTTCCTACCAAATACACTATAATCTCGGTCAAATCAGCCCATAATTTGAAAAATCCCCTTCCTCTGATTATCGGAGGGAAAAGTAAGAGCGCAACACAGTGAAGAAAAACCATCCAAGGTTCTGACTTTCCTTCCATGCTAGAGAGGTAGAAACAACATGAATGAATCAGTAAACAACAAGGAGAATGTAGTTGGTAGTGGTGGCGGATTAACGGCGGAACAGAAAGCTCGAATCTCTTCAAAGTTCAGAGCAGCAAAGGCACTTCTTGCTCGCAAAAGGCCACTCCATGATTGCTCCACCACATCCCTCGATAAGTACGTTTTTCTTTCTTCAATTTCAAATTCATTGTTTGTTGCTTCTTCTTCATAATATCTCCACCTATAAAATAGACACATTAGCTATATTTATTTTTTAGGGTTCAAATCAATTCAATCAGAAAGGGGAATTTGAAAAAAGTAAGTAGTTAGTGAATTTGATGTTTGCAACAAGTGAAGTCACGCAGCATTTGAAATTCATTAAGGAAAACGCGGATGCCACGAAGAAGCTAGCCTCTTGAGAAACTGTCCATTTGAAGTTACCTCTCTTTCAAGTTGATGGTGTAGAAATGAAAACTTCATAACACATCATTATCTACATCCAACTTTATGTGCTAACCCGCCTAACCATGTATCTCTTCCTTCTAGGCTAGGATTACAATTTACACTTAATCAAAATTGCATAGAATTCACAACATCTTAATTGGAAAAAAGTTCGTCCTCCCTGATAATTTGCCTGTCGACAAGATTCCACTTATAAGTACGCTATTCAGTGATCTAAGTTCCATTTTGCTTCGAAAGGCTATGGATTTTGATACTGATTATTTTCCCCTTAGTCATGAAATCATTTAATATCTCCTTGATTACTCAATTCCAATGCACTGATTTCTTCTAATTTTGAATTTTGTGGTACATGTATTGACCTTGAAAAATAAAGGTATCAACAATTTAAGTTAATCTGGAAATTGTTTTCTTTTTCTTGTATGCTTATTTGTTGTTCAGTACATGCTTCAAGAGTAAGTTTGAAATGCTTGTTCAAATTCTTTCTTCTCTGTTTAATGTTTTGATGTATCTGGTATTCTTTTATTAGAGTTGGGAAGGCTCAGAGAACTACATCATCAGATCGGATTAATGGTGATAAAAGGTTTCCTCTTACTGAGATTCCGATGAACACTCCGTCTCCCATCTATGAGAAGGGTTCCAATAAAATGCTCAATGTGTTTACCAGTGTTAAGGGCTCACAAGTCCGTGAACTTGATTGCAGCATCAATGCAAGGAGTAAGTGTGAGACACGATTTCAAACAGTTGAAACTTTCACGTTGTCTAGCAATATAAGTGAATCAGTTGAAGCTAAACTAAGTGAAAACACTGAAATTGTTCAAGTGGAAAGCATGGGTGGGTTGGATACCTGTAGAACTCCAGTGAGGCAACCTGGATTTTCTGGCTTGAGTGAGTCATCTTTTTCATCAACTGTGCTAGATGATGATTTTGATGAACACATTTTGGACGAAATAGATACTTTATGTGAGCAAAACTCAAAAGGAAAGCCTGAAAAGAAGAGGTTCAACAGCATTCCAATTGAAAATCATCACATAAACAACTTGGACAAGGAGGATAACTTAAATACCGTTGTTTGTAGTGACAATTCAGGACAGGAGTGCATTTTGATATCAAGGGGCAATCAAGAAAGTGAAGTAGAAAGATCAAAGAGCATCGAACCTGATAACTCAAATCTTGTCAGGTCAGATGAAGCTTTTAAACTTGAATGCATTCTGAATTCAACTGGTAATCAAGAATGTGAAGTAGAGGATCCAAAAAGCTCCAATGCCACAGATACTGGGAGCAAGTTGGAGGCAACATATATCAGGAACATGCCTGAGGATTATATAAAGTATGTAGAGTCGCTGAATGACAGACAACAGGAGGCAGCTTGTAGTGACATTTCAATCCCTCTAATCATTGTTGCTGGACCAGGAAGTGGCAAGGTCTTTACTTTCTCATGGTTTAAAAATGAAATTTGTATGTCTTCGTCAATAGTTGTTTGATTTCTTCTATTTGCATTTCAGACATCTACGATGGTTGGGCGAGTCCTGATGCTACTGCACAAGGTAGTGCGATGACTATAAGTGCTACTATATCATTATACTTTTGTCAATGCCATATCTGGCACGTGACGGATCTAGTCAAGTATCTAGTATCTACTTCTGAGTTTTCTTCCTCTCCCTTCCTTTGCTTGTTGTTATAGGGTATTGGTCCATCAAACATTCTTGCTATGACTTTTACAACAGCAGCAGCTTCTGAAATGAGGGAGAGAATCGGAAGAGTTGCAGGGAAGACAGCAGCAAAGGAGCTCACGATCAGCACATTTCACTCGTTTTCTTTGCAACTTTGCCGTATGCATGCTGAGAAGTACGTATATCTTGATTTGGTTCTTAAATATTTAAGCAGTTGAACACTGAAAGAAGTAATCTTTTGCTTGCTATGTCTTGTTATGTTGAAAAAATGAGTCTCATGTAGCTCAAATACCTTCTGTTTACATGTCTTTTTAGGTTTTATTGTTTGGCAGGCAAACATTTATGAAAAGATGGCTGAAGATAAATCTAACTGGAAAGTTCCATACTTGAATTTTCCGAACCACAATGATTGCCACTGTTTTAGACTTACTACCATTAATTGATTGAGTAATGTCCTAATAAAAAGGAAAGCACAGGGTGATGTAGGCTACTACCGTTGTTGAGTTAGTCTATCATATTCTAAGATCAAGGTATTGCTAGTGAATTCCGTAATCCATGTTTCTGTACGGAATAATAGACTAGTTCAGAGCTATGCCTTTTGTCTTTTTCATGGTTCAAGAGTGATTGTCCTGCGGTAAGCTGTACCTCCTTTTGTAATAGCATATTTTACTGGTATACTGTACTTGCCACTCAATGGACTCGTATATTGTTATAAGTGGCTCAAATCAATTTAGCCATGCTTCGTTTTGGACAATTGATTAAACTTTCACGTTGTTCCAATAGGCATCAGAATCTAATTTTCCATAGTTATGTGCATTACCCTGTACTGCCTCCTGGCTGCCCCAAAGCTTCCATTTTGTATATTCTATTGACAGAGAATCTCCCATCGCTGCTATGGTTCTGGTTAATAACATTTGGAATGGGAGAGATATCTTTAAATTTGTCAACTTCCTTCGGAACCCTCTATCAATCTCCTAATCATTTAAGTTCCTTCTGAAACAAATATTCTACCCGTGAGGTGTTCAGGAGTCTGCCACAGTTGCTTCAGGATTGCTGCATATAGAAAATGTCCGGAAAAGCAGTCATCAAAGGTTCTTGCCGATTCCATGGTTCCTTCCAAAACATTGTCTTTAAACCATCACCCACCTTATGGACACCATAATTGTTGAAGCTTGCCATAAATTTCTAATCCTCCTCCAAACTGATAAACTATTAGTGTTGACCACTTCATCAGTGCACCATTGACTTGATTGTCCATATTTGCTCCTGATCACCTCCTTCCATAAAGCTTGACCTCATTAGCATATCTCCATAACCACTTCATCAAAAGGCAATTATTATGTTATTTCAAATTTCTGATACCAAGACTCCTTGCTTTCTGCAATATCTGTGTTGATGCACACAATATTACCCCCAAGTAGGTAATGGGTACCAATGTTTTGGACAGCGAAAGGCGACAAGGTTCTACCTCGCTTCACTACGAGGCGAGAGGCGAGGCTCTTGCCTTTTTGAAGTGAGGCACCAATTAATACGACTCAAGTATTAATAAGACAAGCAATGCTAAAACAGAGGAATGAGAAAGAAGAAACTGGGCAGATCGCAGGTTGAGAAAGAACAAAATGTTGCCTTACTAGTTAAGGAGAAAGAAGAAAGAAGAAAGAAAAAAGAAGAAGAGCGAGAAGAGAAGAAAGAAGAAAGAAAAAAGAAGAAGAGCGAGAAGAAAGAAGAAAGATGGTCACAAAAATCGAAACAGAGGAGAAAGAAGAAGAAACGAGAAGAAAGACGAAGAGAAGGCGTACCCAACCGGAGCCCTGAAGTCTGAAGTAGAGAGTTGACTTTGAAGTTTGAGGTGCTTAAATCACAAATAGACCTTATTTTTACATTTTAAGTTTTAAATTGTTAAGTCAATTTTTATTTTTTCAAAAGGTGACTCCTCTATCGTGTCGCCTTGCGCCAAAGGTGCTAAGGCGAGTGCCTTTCACATTGATGGGTACAACACTGACTCTACAACTCAATTCTTGTGCTAACTCTTCAATGTTACCTACCTCAACCACTGGTATAATCTCACACTTACCGAGGTTGACCTTTAACCTTGAGACAATCTTATGCCAAATAAGGATCTGTCTCAAATAAGACAACAAAGAGACATTTGGATCACACAACACCAACATATCATCTGCAAATAGAAGATGGATACCCTCAAATCAAATTGCCCCCTGAACAAGGCAGTGAAACCTCTCAATAATCCTTCTGCAATGACCCTATCCATCATAGTGGTTTGGGACGCAAGAAATAGAAAAAAGCGACAAGACCTTGCTTCGCTTAAAGCGTGAAGCAAAGCGCTTGCTTCATTGAAGTGAAAGCGCAATTTGAAAGAAAAAAGACCAAAATAAATAGAGACATTATATTAAGAAATATCCGGAGTCCCGTGTGACAAGAATGTACCACTAAAACTTAAAGGTAAGTTCTACAAAGTGGTGGTTAGGCTGACTATGTTGTATTTGACGGATTGTTAGCCAGTTAAGAACTCTCATGTCCAGAATAGAAGAGTGGCGGAAATGAGGATGTTGATGTGGATATTCTAGGAGAGATAAGATTAGGAATGAAGATATCTGGTACACCGTACAAGGTGGGAGTGACCTCCGTGGTGGACAAGACGAGGAAAGCAAAGCTGAGATGGTTCAAGCATATGAAGAGGATATGTGTAGATGCGCTAGTGAGCAGGTGTGAAAGGTTTACCCTGGTAGGTGTAAGGAGAGGTAGGTATGCCGAAAAAGTATTGGGGGAGGTGATAAGATAGGACATGATGCATCCTGATCTTATCGAGGACATGATCTTAGATAGAAAGACATTGAGGTCGCGAATTAGGGTAGAATGTTAGTAGGTAGTGGAAAAGTGTCTCACTTTCCATCGGGTTAGGTTTGGTGGTTGTTTGTTTGGCACACTATATCCATTTCTTCTTCCATAGCAGTGGTATCAACAACATTGCATTGTTGCTTGTCCCTCATTTTTTGTGCTTCGGTTATTGCATTATTTTAAAATTGCTATTGTTCCTTTTCTCTGAATGCTATGTACTGCTTTCTCTGTTATTTCCTTTGTCTTCTTTACTTTGGTATGTCCTTTCATACTGCTCCGAATTGCAATACTTGAGCCAAGGGTCGTTCGGAACCAACCTCTCTACCTCCATGGGGTAGGGGTAAGTAATGCATATACTCTACCTTCCTTCGACCCCACCAGTGGGATTTCATTGGGTTTTTTGTTGTTGTTGGAAGTTCAAAAACTAGTACTCCTTGCTTCACCTTAGCCTTTTTAAAGCATTGTTTAGAAGTTCTCTGTCTCTCTCCTCCACAACTAATGCATTTTATCTGATTTCTCCTTCACCTTCATAATGTCACATAGAAGGTAGTTCATTGCAATGTATCAGTTCTTGCGGTGATAAATTGTCTAAATAGATACGTGTTAATTCATCAATAGGTTAGGTCGAACACCTGAATTTCTCATATATGGACATGGGCAGCAGAGAAGAGCTGTCATTGAAGCAGTCCGCTTACTGGATGATAAAAAAAAGGGACCTCGTGATGAGCTTTGCCAGCTTAATGACAAGAATTCTCCTCAACATTTTAAGGAGAGATCAAAGAAGTGGTTAAAGTTTGTAACTCAAGTAAGTAGTTTTTGGGTTAAAGATACTCTTCCACTTAGTTTGGTTATAAAATTTTGCTGTCTTTTAAGTTTATATTTTGTCAAAAGGAGGACACAACTTTGATTAATTTTATCTGAAGTATCAATCGAACAATCTTTTGATATTTCACATATATGCCGGGTAGATGAAGAGTGACCTTTCTTTCCATTAGAGAATGCAGTATCTGCTGACTCTGCTCCATAGGAGTGACAGTATTTGGATATGCTGATTTGAAAGTTTCTGTCTATGGCATATAAGTGAACTATTTGAATATGTATAAACCAAATTAGCACCATATATTTTGTCTTCTTCTTCTTGGCATGTTGATAAAGACTCCCTTCGGTTTCAGTTTTTTTTGTCTTAGAGGGTGTTTGGATTAGCTTTTTAAAGGTAGCTTGTAAGCTAAAAGCTAAAAGCCATAAGTTGGGAATATCCAACTTTTGGCTTTTATCTTATTTTAATACTTTTTTGGCCTAAAAGTAATTGCTGAAAAGCACTTTTTGTCTTTTCCAAACACCACAAAAACTAGAAAAGGAGCTTAAAAGCCAAAAACACTTGCAATAAGCCAATCCACATGATATGTTTCAGACTACAAGATTAAAGGACATTTTGGTACATTTCACATATCTTTAGTTTAAGACCACATGATTCAAAAGTCTTCTTTACTTTCTTAAACTCTGCGTCAAGTCAAAACCAGACAAACAAATTGAATTGGAGGGAGTAACTATTATGTGTCAAAACTGAAACTCTCTCCTCTGTACCCTTTTCCCTTTCATATTCAAATAGGATGTGTGTTGCACGCTTAATGGTTGTTATACTTGTACTTACATCTCTCCACTGAAATACAGGCCAAGTCTGCAGGAAGGACGCCGGATGACTACTACAAAATTGGAAATGAAACTGGAGTAAGCCGATAATCAGGGATTTTTGGTATTTTATCGTTCATATTTCCTTATTCTGATCTTGTAATATTGCTCAGGCTGCAGTTCTGCAAACCTACAACGATACATTAAAATCATGTAATGCTTTGGATTACCACGACTTGATCAGTTGTTCTGTCAAGCTCTTGACTGATTTTCCAGAAGGTTGACTTAAGTGTTTCATAATAGACTGTAACCTAGTGCATTGTGATATCGCAGTTGTCTGAATCTGTTTGATTTTCATTTTCTTCAAATGAAGTTTTAGAAGAGTGCCAGGAATTATGGAAAGCAATGGTGATTGATGAGTTTCAAGACACAAGTGCTGTGCAGTATGGACTTTTACATATCCTTGCATCGCATAAACGCATAACTATTGTTGGTGATGAAGATCAGGTGAAGCTAGTCTTTTCTTACTTTATCCAGTGAAACATTTTTTTCTCGTCTTGCTGTGACAAGTTCTTTACTTCTTTTTCCTTACAAGTACCTTGCTGCTCAGAGTTTTCAATATCATTCTGCAGTCCATTTTTGGTTTTAGTGGTGCTGATGCCTCTGGATTTGATTCATTTCGGAAAGATTTTCCTTTGCACAAAGAGGTTTGGCAAACTCTTTATTATAGCTTGTCTTTTTAGTCTTTGTTTATATGAACTTCGGATACGGTTCTGATGGTCTCCTTATGATGTATATCAATCTCTATTCAGGTCAGGCTTAGTAAAAATTACCGGTCCACACGTTGCATTGTTGAAGCTGCATCATTTCTTATACAAAATAATTCGAAAAGGTGCCAATCAAAACGTGTTCTTACTGATAATTCTGTTGGGTCAAAGGTAAATGATATTAGCGTTCTTATAAAGAAAAACATCCTCGATAGGAGTACCTTTTAACATATGATACGTTGCAGATAACTATCAAAGAATGCTGCAACGAGGATGCACAATGTTCTTTTGTTGTTGATAAAATATTAGAAATTGCTTCTGATGGCACAACTGAAAAGTCCTCTTTCGGCGACATAGCAGTTCTATTCCGGAGGCAGGTCAAGCTTTACCTAATGAAAAAGCAAACTTGTTTAAAATTTTTTGTGGGATTTTGGCTGAAAATTCCTGCCTCTGTGGCTTCGTGTTGTACAACAGGTGTCGGGAAAAATCTTTCAAGCGGCATTTCGTAATAGAAAAATCCCATTCAATGTTCATGGTGTGGCCTTCTATAGGAAAAAGGTATCTTTTACCTCCCATCACTGCCAGATAGGTTCATATGCTTTTAAATAGTCGTTCACCTGGTATGTTCATGCAATAGGTGGTCAAGGGAATCATTGCTATGCTTAGAACAACTTTACCTGGTTCCGATGATGGTTCATTTCGAAGAATATTCAAGGCCTTACTGCCTTCAGAAAAAGAAGAAAAAATGAAGGTTGTCTTCCGTATCTATTTTGCTTCACGTATGGGCACTATGGCTATCCAATGCCTATTTTATTTAAAGCTTATTTTGACATTTTCTGTCCTAGGTAATTGAACACATTGAAAAAGTTTCCACTGTAAGGAAAAGTAGCTTCATTTCAGCAGCAAGAGACATATTTAGTGCTAAAGTATCTGGCACATTTAAGAGGTTTGTTCTAGAACTCCTTGTTTTGAAGCTGTCGATGATAAATGATCTTTTCAGTGGTACTAGTTATGATCTTGACCATAAATTTTTTAACTACTTCATTGGGTGATATTATATATCTATCTATGTGTTCTCAAATACTATCTGGATTTCCATATTCTGCTTTGCCTCCCTACACATATTCTATTTCTTTTTCTTGTCTTCTGGAAACAAAGAAAAAGCTTTTGGTCCTCTGTTTTGGTTTGATATTGAGTCTAAATATCTAATACAAGCAACTAGCTTCAAAGTACCTAGTTTCCCATTTCATTTGTAATTTACTGTGAATTAGTTTTGACTGTAACAAATAGGATTATAAATTTGTCTCTATTTATTTACAGGAGTCAACTTACTCAAGGGCGGAAGGTGTTGTTCATGATAGACATGATTTCAAAACTCGTCAAAAGGGTAAGTTTTTGAATCTTATGGATAATTCTGTTCTATTTGAATGTAAATCATGTGAAGCTTTATTGATATTTTATCATGTGTGCTGGATTGCAAAATCGATTTATCTGTCTGGACAGTTGAAAATGCATTTTCGAAGGGCATTGATTGATTATGCATGTAGCTGATGACTGATGTTGGTTTATACGATACTGAGTTTCATTTGTGCAATTTGGTGCTGAACTTCTCATTTGGGGTTTGCTCAGATTGAATTCTTGGGTAATATTACTTGTTATACTTGCAGGAAGAGTCCATTTCAGCTGTCATTACTTCAGTGGCGAACATGATACCCCAGGTTGGTTGTTGTATTATAAAAACACAAACCTAAAAAGTTATATTTGTATGGAGAAAAAGAAAGATATACTTCCTCCGCTCCAATTTATGTGGCAGCATTACTCTAATTTTGCTAATAATTTAACTTAAACTTCTCTTTTACTCTTAATGACAAACTTTTATAACCACACAAATATTGTGATTAAGACCACAAGTTTCAAAAGTCTTCCTTTCTTTTGTAGACTTTGTGCCTAATCAAACTATGCCACATAAATAGAACAAAGGGAGTGTATGATAACAAGCTTCCTACTTTTGTCTGTGGAAATCTCGTTGAGAATTTCTAACGTCTTTGTCAAATCAAATCTTAGTTATTTGTTCATCACCTCCACCATCTTTCTTTTAATTTATTTATTTCAAGCTAATGAAAGTTTCTTCTCATTAAAAGTGTCTATTTCATGCTAATCAAAGTGTCTTTCAGATTACAGCTTTTATACTATAAGCACCTTAATCTTTTGACATGTGACTTTCATTCTGTAGAAATACCTTCTTGAACAGCGGGCAGTTCATGATAATGATGGAGGGAAGTTGCTTAATGAAGATCATGATGTTAGACCTGTAAGTGTAATATGTTCCTTTGTGGTCTTGTTTTTTTATTTTCACCTTCACTGCTAATGCATGGCTTCTTCTATGTGAACTTATTCTTATCTTCTGTTTCTGTTTAACTCTCTTTTCATTATTTTTCATGTATAAAAATCGTTGCAGCAAGTGAAATGAGCAGATACATCAGAAGCTGTTTGTTTAATGGTGCAGGTTCTTCAATATCTATTGGACGATGTGTCTGATTTCCTAAAAACTCATAAGAATCCCATAGAAGGAGAAAGTGAATGCAAAACAGAGGGACAAGGTTGCGCCAACATACTGAAAGCTTTTATCGATCATATATCTGAACGGGAGAGTGAAAATTTCCGTACAAGGAGACATGATAACAAAGACTCTGTTACAGTCACGACAATTCATCAGGTTTCTGAATTCTCTAGCAATGTGTTATTTCACTTTGCTTCCTGGTGCTTCATTCCAATGTCCTTATTTTGTGAAAAATTAATTGGATTTTTCCCTTTTTCATTTCTTCCGTTTGTTTTTTTGTGCAGTCAAAAGGCTTAGAGTGGGATACGGTTTTCATAGTGAAGGTATGATATGGGATCCATGCTTTCAGCATTGTTTTTATTCTCTGTATATCAAATGTTACATCACATTAATTGGACGAGCAAGGAGAGGGATAGTGGACTCCTCTTCCCACCCCTTTTAGTCATCAGAGAGACTTTTTATTCTCTACAACACCATTATTATTTGCAACGGGAAGGGTATAATCTGGAGCTAATGCTCGCATAAATTGGTCAGGCAAATGAATCGGAGATTCCCTTGTTACATGAATTTAATGGCATCACAAATGAAAGGAGCAACTCAATTGAGGTAGTTATGTTTTTGAAATTTGAATCGTTAGAGTAATTCATCCCTTCTATAATATAAATCTCTTTTTATCCACTTCGAACATAACTTTTTTCTTGTTCTTGGCAACTTTAGGAGGAGAGACGCTTACTATATGTGGCAATGACTCGTGCACGGAAAAAGCTTTTCATTTTGCATGTAATTATGGATTCAAATTGGCAGGTATGATGAACGGTTTGCTCTGGTTTATCTTGGCTTTATTATTTCTTTCTCAAGCCTAGACACACTTGCTTTCAGGTTCTTCAACCTTCACGTTTTCTGAGAGAAATTCCCCGCCATCTTCAAGAGACCCAGGTAAGATGTGTTTCAGTTGTAAGTATGTCTGTTACAAATGTTGTGTAACACCCCGGAAATTTTTAAGCTAAGGCCCGAACCATTCTTTATTTTCATGTAAGGTCGTATTGGGTGATTCTTAAATTGTTCATATTTGTAAAGGTCAATTCTTTAGTGTGAGAATTGATTTGGATATAAATTAAGGTCACAAGAACCCCCTAGCACAAAGTTGAGTTGAAAACTTCCTTATCGATTACGTTTTGACATAAAATTCTACTTAGGTCAACTTCAAACGATCATATCTCTCAGTACAAAATGAACTAGGTGACCCATGACCTATCAAATTGAAGGTCTGAATCCTCTTTCCAACGCTACCAAGTTTGCATCATTTTGAGTTCGGAGTAAAAAGTTACGGCCGTTTTACCATAGACTGTCACATCAGAGTTCCCAGAAGTCAATTCCTACGAGTTGCTTCTACGGGTCGTAGAAATTTCGACGACCCGTACTGTCAACTCGTAGAAAACTTCAGAGAAGTCAATTTTTGGGGTCCAATTCCTACGGGCCGTACTTTGGACCCGTAGAATGGACTTTTGAGCCTGAAAAAATTGTATAAATTCTATGTATTAGATCTACGGTCCGTAGAAACTTCTACGGGTCGTAGATGGACCTATAGAATAAAATTTTGATTTTTAGAATTCAATAAAAATTCCATGGATAGGATCTACAGTCCGTAGATGGACCCGTAGAAGTTTCTCGTCAGTTTTTAAGAGGGGTAGTTAAGTCTTTTCCCACCCCTTCTAAGCCTAAACCACGACGTTTTACACCTAGTTAAGGGTTTAAATAGTGTTAAACAATCCTTATATGTTCATTAACGCTTCCAAGTCTTAGAGCAAGGATCCAAGAGGAGAAAGCTAGGGTTTTGAGCGTTCTTCGAGTTCTCACCGATTTGGAGAAGACTATCAGGAGGGGGATTTAGGGTTGGGTTGGGGGGGGGGGTTCTTTGATTTGTTTTTTTTATTTCCCCGAAGAACAAAGTTATTGACGAAATCGGTGAAAACTCGAAGAACGCTCAAAACCCTAGCTTTTTCCTCTTGGATCCTTGCTCTAAGACTTGAAAGCGTTAATGAATGTATAAAGATTGATTAACACTGTTTAAACCATTAACTAGGTGTAAAAACGTCGTGGTTTAGGCTTAGAAGGGTGGGAAAAGACTAAACTACCCCTCTTAAAAACTGACGAAAACCTTCTACGGACCGTAGATCCCATCCGTGGAATTTAAATTGAATTTTAAGGTTCAAAATTTCATTCTTCTGGCCAAGCACTGCAACCTTTCTCAATCCATTGGGCTTTCTTACTTGGTTGGTGCCCTGTCTTGCCAATGCTGCTTGTTTGTTCCATTTCTTTTAATTAGGTGCACAACCTAAAATCAATTTAGATTGAACCATTTAGTTTCTCTGTGTTGTAAGAGAGAGACGAATGATATACTTTATTCTTTTGTTTCATTTCTTCTGGAACAATCACAAATACTCTTTTTTATCAAGGATCTACTACCAGAAATTCAATGTGTAATCTCAGCATTCATGTGTATTCTTGAATAATCTCATTTTTCAATTATTCAACCATTTCATTTTACCAAGCTCAATGTTAGGTAGAATAGTCAGCATTTATCTCTTTCGATGCAACAACAAGATCTTTTACTTTAGTAAAGATTTAGTTTATGAGAATAGCCATACACAAATGGAACGACAAACTCCTTTTCAACTTCAAATTTTTCTAATAACTCAATTCTTTTCTATATGCCTATAAGACATTCGACAAAGTGAGATTAACTAATCAACTCTTAATTGATCTGCATAAACTTCTAATATGCAAGTTAATTGAACCATTTTTATGGCTGTTATCCTAAAATATTGAAGTAAAATACTGAAGTAAAATACTTCTTAAATTGAATTTATTTAGATAATTTGGTATGTGAATCCTATTCTTTTTGACGAACATTTTGTTTTCTATCGCAATAGTCTGAGATTAAGATTATATTTTTGATAAATGCGGATCCACATTAGATTATTAATTAAGATAAGTTGCCTCAGTGCCCATGAAACCTTTTATGCGATGTGTGTTTGAAGTTTCCGAAAACTGAGTTTGCTTTTGCTTTTTTGAAAAAAGTGGTTGTTGGAGTTGTTTTTGCAAAAGAACTTTAGTACTTCAAAAATTTTCAAACTCATTATTTTAAAATCTTTTGTATCTCGAAAACTTGTTTTAAGAGCTTTTCAGTTCTTTAAAGAGCTGACAACTGAGTTTTGGAAATCTTGAAAGAATGTTGGTACTTCTTTTTTGCAAACACTACTCAACAAACATTTTTTTCCTGAGAACTCAATATGAGTTTGGAGACAGTTTTTGGTAACTCCAAAACAAACACGACCTTTTAGTCTATAGCAACTTATACAATCCACTAAAATTTTTTGGTTGGCAAGATGTCCCTTGACATTCTGCAGAGGCTGCAACTTACCACTGTTTAGAGATGATTTTGTTTGTTTGACTTGCTTAATATTTGATATCTAAACACACAGTAAAATAAATTCATCTGGAGCTTATGGGTTTTCAATCACTACCTTGCACTTTTGCCAATTTTCTTATGAGTAAAGTAACCTGTCATTGTCTGCTTAATTTGCATTTTATGTTTTTCCGGTAGATCAAACAAATACCTTCTTCCTAACTTTTTTTTTTTTTTTCTAATAGGAAGAGCTGACCAATCACCAAAAACTCCAGAAGGAAACTCCTCAGAGTGGTTCAGCCGAAAAGGTGGAATCTGTTGATCATAGAATAACAATAGATGATCCTCTCAGTGAACCAGTTGACGGAATGTCCAAAGAGTCAATTGACACAATGGAGCTATGCAATTCCAAAATCTTCCTAAAAAGGTTTTCTTCGTTTAATCATCGTAATGGGTAGAAAAAGATATTAGTTCCCCTGTCCCAAATTGACTGTCATACTTGAGCTGTAAATGAGCTGAATTGAACTTACTCTTTAACGGGCAACTTCACTCTGCCCAGTTTCTATTGGCTCGAACTCGAGCCCGTTCGTGTAGTTGGGTTGATGTAGAGTTTGCTTTTATTGTCTATGTTGTCTGAATGAGCCAATAAAGAAAATTTTGAACGGAAACAAGACTAGCATTACATGTTAAATACATGACAAATGGGAATTTCTTATCAAGTAAAAATTGATATATAAAAATCTAAGTTAGCTTAGCTTTTGTGAACAGTAAACAAGTCAAGTCAATCTTTCGCAAGCTTGAGTCTTGTTATATGAGCTTGACAGTGGGCTCAAACATTTTTTCCGGGTCAAAAACCATTGTAATGGTGGGTTTACCCTTAGCATGTCTAATCCTAAGACATGAAAGACTCGTTTGGACATTCTTCAAAAGTTCTCTAACTTGACGAGGCAAAGAAACAGCTCGACTGGAAAACGTGTTTTCTCCCTGTCTTTCACCCCAGTTGGCTGATATGTCAGCAACCATATTGCTCAAACTCAGTTTGTTTATTCAAATAACGGGTGTTCGAGGTTTACTCATGAAGAATCAGCTCACTATAACTTTGGTTGTATTTCTTGATTAGTAAAATAGAGCCTACAATATCTTCTTTTTTTGTAACGAATAGAGCGTGCAATATTTTCACTAGCTTATTATGTAAAAGGTGACATGAGTCTGTTAGATAACATGACTTACAAATCTCAGTGGAGGCAAAAAGCACTAGGTGATTTCTTCCTAGCAGGTACTCGATGAATTACTCGTAGGGCGTACAAGCTGGCCGAGACCCCACCATTATTAAACAAAAGAAGATAACATGGAATTATTTTGTCCTAGTACTGGTAAATTAGGACACTTATGATTGGGCAAAGAGACATAAGAATACTTCTGTTTATTATTTGGAGCCTAACTTCGATTGAATTTCTGATCTGATCTACCCAGATTTAATGCGGAAGACCGAACAGTTGTATCTCATTTGTTCCATCAATGGGCCAAAAAGCCTGCATTTCAGGAACCACAGAGGTTGCTTAAAAAGGTCAAAGTTTGTTCATTTGTTTTATTTTCTTTATGATTGGGTATATTTCTTAGGCAAGAGGAGCAATATTAACATTTAACTTCATGTATCCAATATTCCAATGTATCTTAAGTCAACACAGGCAAAAACCCGCTTATGGATGTTGGCAAATGGCGAGAATCATGCCACATGAAGTTTTAAAAACAGTTTGTTTCAGTAACGTAACACAAGGCTGGATCTTAACATATCTGTCTTTTGGCATCTTCAGGTGGGTTTTGTCATTGATGAGCGCCTTAGAGTCAAGAAGAGCACTCACAAGGTCTTAGCCCTGTTTTTTCTCCCATTTCAACGATCAATTTTGACTGCATTTTTTCAGATAAATTAATAACATGACTCCAAAAATTCTGGTAATTCATTCCCTGATATTTTTCTTTTAGTTTTGGGCAGCACATGCCCATGCTCAAAAGTCATAGCTGATATTTGGTGCCAACACCTAAATGCCAATAAAATTAGATAACCAAACCTCATGGTCTAGTTCTCATTATAGGAATCCCTTCAGTTGCACCTCTTCTCCACCAAATTCTTCACCGCCTTCTACCTCAGTATCCACCTTATGCCTTCATCCTTTGCCATCTGCTAGTCTCTCGTCTCTGGGGTTGGGGGTGTGACTACTACCTATTGGAAGGATAATGAAAAACTGGTACCTCCATTCGCCAGAAGCATGATGCTTTCTGTTTCCTTTGGAACCATGAGTCTCCATTTCTCTTCTTGTCGAATCTCTATTTTCAGAAAATCAATAATAATATGGAAAAAAATAATATTTGCCACCATACAACAAAACAGCTTTGTCTGTGAATCTTAGTATTTGCCACCTTAAGGGTGATAAAGAAACGGACCTTGGATTTAACTCTACCCCAAAAGCTACCTCGTGAGGGGAGGATTGCCAAAGACCATAGAAGGAGACCAAATGACCCTATCCCACCGATGTGAGATACTCAACACTCCCCTGCAAGCCCAGGGATATCTGGAGTGTGGGCAATATAAGACAGGGAGCCCAACATAAAAAATAAGGAATTGGGATAGGCATTCAGGAAGTGAAGTATGCCTATTTTTTGTGATCTGATGCGGCATTACTTGTTAAAAAGAATATTTATGATCAAGTTTTACCTCTTAATCTTTCTGAAATTTATTTCCACGTGTTCAATGTGCTCACATGTTTTTTGTTGATTTTCTAGGATGTTTTGCGTGCCTTAAAGTCCTCATTAACTTGTGAGGAAGCTTTGCATTATGCTGAATCTGTAAGTTAGCATCTCTGTCCGCAGTTTCTCAAGTACGTCAAGTATAGATTTATTCTAAAGAACCGCAATGTAAGTTAGCATCTCCATCAAATATTTCTTGTCCGGTTAGGTGTTGAACTGGGAGAAAATTCCTGCTGAGAAGCGTGCTTACATAATGAGAGAGAAACAGGTATCAGCTTAAACTCAATCTCCTTTAGTTCTCTTGCAATTTTTATCACATACATGAACAAGTGAAAGGCCTCCCTCGCTTGCACTCTGGCAGCACAAGGCCTTTGGTGAGGCATCCTGGGCTCCTGCCCAGCCTCCTCGTGATGCGAGTGCTGGCGTGAGGCAGCCTGGGACTTGCCTTGGTTCTTTTCTATTTCCCTTTAACACTTGGGTACTATTTCCATTTCAAACGCATTCCAACTTGTACCAATTAGTTCACTACCCTCATATGGTCCACACACAACTCGGGGTTACTTTAGTTACACCATTAAGTACGTAATTAGTCCAGATTAATTATTATAAATCACAGGGCTTTAAAGATTTCATAAGCACAATGTGGATGGATGGCGTTATCGACAATCCATCCCTTTCTGTTTCCCTATTCTCTGTACACATTAAAGAATAAGACGACGGAGAAAGCTTAGTGTGTATTTCGTGGTGTTTCGCCAAAAAGATTATTATTCTTCACTTGTTAATCAC
This sequence comes from Solanum chiquidenum, assembly GCA_029582725.1. Lineage (NCBI taxonomy): Eukaryota > Viridiplantae > Streptophyta > Magnoliopsida > Solanales > Solanaceae > Solanum > Solanum chiquidenum. Next base: position 10,318 of record JAJOOS010081126.1, on the reverse strand, counting down.
ACGTTTTCCCTTGTAGGAATACTTCCAAAAACTACGAATTGAAAGTGCAATGGGTACATCAGAACCAACTCCCAAACAGGTATGCAGAATTTGTTATTCACTGATCTTCTTTTGTTTTGTACTCATTGCATACAGGACAGAATTGTTAGTTTAACCGACTATAACGCATTTTCAAAAATATTAACTGATGTACGTAAGCTGAAACCTGTAATCAACTTTGTGTGCGCTCTTCAAACTTAGTGAATAGACGTGGACAGTCCAAGACATCCGGGACTGGAAGTAAGCTTCACATAAAGTGGGTACAGTTTGAGTATGTTGCTAGCTACTATATAGAGTACTTAGTTGCAACATGTCCTATCCTCTTATGTCTTATTCATACTTAACATCCTTTTGTACTCTTTAGTGGTTTATAATACGCAAGGCCTGAGGGGTCTAGGTTTTTGCTTAGTGGTGTTCCTTTCACTTACTTGGGTGGATCTTAGATTAAATATTTGGAAAACATTATAATGATGCACATGATTTGTTGCTATAGATTTTATAATGGTCACAAGTTTTGACAATAATCAGTACACATGCACACAATAATATTGTCTGTTAAGGCTTTAAGCAAGGCCAGCGTTTTGGGGCTCAGGGTGTCTTATTCAGTCAGTTACTTCGTTTCCTTGTGGCAGATTGCATATCTTCAGAGTCTAGGATGCACTACGGTTCCTACATCCCGTCTCCATGCATCACGGTTGATTGAAGAATATAAATCCTTGTAGCAAGAGATTGAGACTTGATGCGAAAATTGCTTAATTCTTGAGAGTCCCTGGCAGTGCCAGCATCAGTAGCACCACCGTCAGTGCCTGAGCAGGTCGACAGGGAAAACAAGGTCCATGCATATGGGTATTATGAAGTCTGTTCTCTCTTACAGGTTTTGGTGTCACACTATTTATAATTCCGTACATGGTGTAGATGCTGTTGTTTCACATTGTAAATTGTGTTTAGAAATATGTTTCCCAAAGATCGAGTAGGCATTTATCATTCGTGGATAAAGTTGCCTCCGCGAAGCATGGCCTCACAAATTTCTCCACATATTTATTTATGTGAAGCTGTTATTTCACTTTCACAGTTTCATTGCTTTGCTTTTGCTTTATTCCTGATAGTTTGTTAGATTCTTGAAGATAACTTGTATATATAAATTTACAAATTCCAGATTTCGTGTAGACTTGCATAATAAAGCAGATTATGCATATAGAAGTAGAACATTATTGGTCCTTATAATGAAGACCAAGATTTTCTCATGCTAATTTAAACTGACTCTTACTTATAAAATAGGTTTTGTTCATTTAGCGGTGATGCTTCATCTAAACTTTACATATTCAATATTAAGAGTTCCAGTAAAGGAAATTCTATTTAATCAAATGGATCAATTCGTGGGTCGTGTTCACTTGCCATAGCCATCCCAGTACAAAGACACGTAGGGCACATAACCTGCCAAAGATAGAACCTCAACTTAATTTATAGTCACTGAATAGATAAACTAGAGTGGAGAATGATACATTCAACAAAAATACATAATGCTATGTGTGATGCAAATACTGATGGGGGAGATCTACAAGATAACATTGTCTTGTTAGTAGAATATTCTATGTAACCTGCCATTTTTTAGGAATAAAAAAGGATACAAAATAGACTTCTTTTTATTATATTTATATTAAATTAAACAATTCTTATTATTAAAACTAATAAAAGGAATCTTCAAATCACTATTATATACCGGGGATGTCTCATAGTAATGTCTAATGGCTACTTGTGTTATTTGGAATATGTTTCTATTGTCCACCAAGGGCCAGCTATGAGTAGCTCTGGTTTTAAGTAGCAAATGTAGAAGTCAATCAGTACGATTCCTCTCCTCTCTTTATTCCTTTGGTTGAATTTTCTCCTCCTAACCCCAATCCCAGTGCGCCTTTTGGCCTTTTGTTCCATATTTAAAGGCACAGAAACATGAGTGCTGATGAAATAAGAAAAGAAACCAAACCTTAACATGGGTCAAATTTTTAATCTAACTTGACAGTCCCGCCAAATGTTAAGAATAAGTGCCCCCTACCCCTGCTGTTTCATATCGCTTGAGCACATTGGTCAGGAAAGAGATGTTCAATTTATCCAGTCTAATTTATACGCTGTATGTGCACAGAGTGGACAATTTGGAGCCAATGATTTGAACATATACTCACCTTTCCTGAACCTGAACAGTTGGAACACCTCTCTGTTTTAGGTGGTGACAGAGGCTTGTCTGCACCATAAATTGTTGAAACAGGCTCGATAAGAACAAGAGATCCAGTGTTGGAACATCGAGCACAAGCAAGATATCCTGCATATACATTTAACAACTATAATAAAATTCACCTGCATTCCAATTGCTCGCCAGTTGGAATGCTATTCCTACACAATATTTGTCCCATTCAAAAAGGAAAAAGGAAAATTCCTTCCAGAATCCAAATATTTAAACAAAGAAAGCCCAACTTTGCATTTTCTTATTCACAGTAGCAAGTACCTTCTGTGATGGCTGAACTATTTGAAGAAGTAAAGCACTTTTGAAAGGTAATCCACAGAAAACATGAAAAAGATGTTGCTAGGAGAATTCCATAATATGTGGTCAAACTATTTCAATAGCTTGAACCGATTTGTAAAGTAACTAGACTTAAATTTTTGAATTATTAACAGATTACACACCTGTTCCAAGACAGTACTTGCATCTCTTATGCTCCTGCTGTTTCACATTATTGATTTCAACAACCATCAAAGCAGAGATCACCCCAACTGCACCCCCAGAAAATGACGCCACAATTGGATCAACCTGACTGCCAAGTGCATTAACATACTATGAAATTGTTGCACACAGATACACACACAAAGAATCAAATAGATCTTTCAAGTATATGATATATAACCCAAAAACTGAAATTTTAATAATACTTAAAAATTATGGCTTCATTATATCACTTTCAGTTTCAAAAGTGATTAGCAAGTATCATCATGTTCCAGATCTATCCAACATAAATAAAAACTTGTGAGCAATGGTTTCTCTTGGTACTACTCGTCTCTAGTAATGACTAAAAATGAATCCCTGAAGTTTAGTCCTGCATTTGCTTTGCTCCTAGAATTGCTTATCTTAAGATCTTATGTATTTCCTCTCCCTCAACATACAGTAGAAGAAAAATCGAAGGAAAAGGAAGCTGCAGATATTGCAACTTATCTTTCTTTTTGTGAGAAATATTGGAAAAGAATATTATAGAATTGTTGTTGTTTCACATTATTACATGAGATCCTATTTATAGACACTAGAATACAATCCTTTACCAAGTAGGATACTATTTAGTATTCCTATTTCTATTTCTATTCCTATTCTAATAGGATTGTATAAACCTATTCATATTCTAACACTCCCCCTCAAGCTAGTGCATACAATTCTTGTACCTAGCTTGTTACAAATGTAATTAATACGAGGACCGATGAGGGGCTTGGTGAGATATCTGCAAGTTGATCAGTCGACTTCACAAAATTGACAGGCAATCTCAATGTGCTTGTCTTCTCATTAAATACTTGATTTTGATGCATAATGTCAGTCAATCTCATTGTGCTTAATCTTCTCATAAAATGCTGAATTTGATGCATAATGCCGATAAAACACAGAGTGATAAAATTACAGTGTTGAACTTTTCAAATCAAACTTGCAAAGACTGTTTCAGACCATAGAGTGACTCACATAATCGACATACAAGGCTACTAAACTCCCCCCGAGCAACAAAGTGCTCAAAATCTAGTATAAAGTATATGGATCATGTTGGAATCAATAAATGAGCCGATATTAAACAAGTCACCGAAAAACTAGTCGGAACATGCTCATATGCCGGAGTATTAGATTTGAAGGCTAAAAGTGGTCACAATCTAAGAAATAAAATTATATGGGTAGGGTCGGAATGATGTCACGACCCAACTAGAAAATAGAAATTATATAGGATAATTCGAATTGATGGAACAACCCCATTGAAAAAGAGAAATAATATGGGTAGGGTCGGAATGATGGCACGACCCTACTGAAAAAGAAAAATTGTACGGGTAGGGTTGGAATGATGACACAACCCTATGCAAATAAGATTTGAGGAGTCACCGGAAAGACGAATGAAACTATGTAAATCAAATCTGAGGAGTCACTGAAAAGACACACGATGTTATGCAACTCAGATATGAGAAAATAGTTTGGAAAAATCCACGGTACTATTCAAATTAAATATGAAAAGTAGTCCCGAGAGATGCACGGTGCTACGCAAATCAGATATGCAAAAAAAAGATAATCACCGGAAGGATGGCACGGTGCTACACAAATTATATATGAAAAAGTAGTCACCGGAATGATGGCACGGTGCTACAAAAATTAAATATGAAAAAAGTAGTCACCGAAATGATGGCACGGTGCTACACAAATTAGATATAAGAAAGTAGTCATCGGTATGATGGCACGGTGCTACATAAATTAAATATGAAAAAGTAGTCACCGGAAAGATGGAACGGTGCTACACAAATACCAATAGATATGGGGTTGATACAAAACAGCCCTAGAAAGTCACCGAAAATTGATGCATGGTGACCTGTCTAACTGAGTTTCTTCCCTTGAACATGGGGTTCATGCATGTATCATTTGTCCTACTTTTGTTAACATAATCATTGCCAGACGAGCAACATATATGGGTGCCATCTGCTGGCAGCGGAAGCTCTTTAATTTTCTACCAAGATCGTAGAGGCTCTGATACCATGTGAGAAATATTGAAAAAAAATATTATTGAATTGTTGTTGTTTCTACATTATTACATGAGATCCTATTTATAGACACTAGAATACAATCATTTACCAAGTAGGAATACTTACACCCCTAAACTTAGCACAAGATCGGGGGTGTATTTAAGTTGGTCAAGTTAATGGATGTTTTTAAGGCTGTCAATAGTTCAGGGATAAAACTAATAAGCGACTTATATGGAAGAGATCGTGGATAACTTTCTGACTTCTCACAAGATAAGATGAATGTCTCAATAATAAGTCAATTACACACCTAAAATTGATAAGCATTTAGGGTGTGTTTTGTATGGAGGAAATTTCCAATTTTCCCATGTTTGGTTGGCCTTAAATGTTTGAAAACTGTTTTCCAAATCAACTCATTTTCCTCAAATTTAAGGAAAATGACTTTTTCCAATATTAAGAAAAACATTTTCCAAAACTCTACTTCATCCTTTAATTTTTTTTCCTTACCCTACCCATACCCGTACCCGACCCTCCCATTCAATTTTTTTTTTAAATTTTTTTCTTATTTTTAAAACTTCAAGTATATTTTTATCTCTACCATCAAACCAGCACCCCCCTCCCCCAAACAAAAAAAGAAAAAACTTAAATACTATTTTTGAAAATTTTAAGATTTTAAATTATTTTTGGGAAATATTTCAAATTTTAAAATTTTCATTTTTTACCCCTACCCCCCCGCGCGCGCGACCCCGTCAATTTTTTGTTTTTGAAAATTCTTTTCCTAGGTCAGGTCTTGGGTCGAAAGTTTAGTTTAGGTTCTGGGTCAAATCTCAAGGTCGGATTTTGGAACGGTCATCGGGGTCTTGTCCTAGTTTTTGGTGTTGGGGTCGGGTCCTAGATCAATTATCGAGGTTGATTTCGGATCATAAATTATTTTTCTAAAGAGTAGTTTTTAGTCTCAAGTCAAAAATGAAAGATATTTTCTGACAAAATTTTCATTCACCAACCAAACATTAAAAAATATTTCCCACTTGCCAACCAAACATGAGAAAATAAGTTAGAAATCCACTTGTTGTCCAAGAAAACATTTTTCTTCATACCAAACACACCCTTAATGTGCTCCTTGTGAGATTTGTTTGGAAAATTTTCAGGAAGTTCTTTTGAAAAGTTTTTGGAAGAAAACATTTGTGCTATAACATGTTTGGATAGCTGAAGTTTTTGAAGATTTATTATTTTTTAAGAACTTTTCCCATAAAAAACTGCCCCTTTCCCATTCTTCATTATACAATATTTTTGGAAAACCTAACAAGCATGTAATTTGAAAATTTTCAAAAAGGTTTTCACAAACAAACTCTACCATGAATTATCTGCATATATCATAATTCTCTCCATGCACTAATTACAACTCATTACTAAGAGAAAGAAGTTGCTGTAGTTGTGAAAAGGGTGGCACATTTGTTAAAAAATGGTCAAGCATTCAAGTAATTCAAAGTTGCGCTAATAAAGTAGGTGCCTTGTCTTATCTACTAAACCAACAAGAACACTATGACATAATTTTGCACACACATAAGGACCCTTTAGATTGTCATTTTAGCATCCTATGTTCTACATTTTAATGACCTAAATTCAATAAAGATGCATCTACGGATTACCAGCAGTGAGAACATATTTTTTTTACCTATAGTTTTGGTAAGCCTAAATGTTATGAATCCATTGTTGTTCGTGGTAGAGAAGTGAATATACTTCTTCACTGAGCAAACATACAATAATGTAAACATACCTCAGTTGCATTGGTAGATGCATGCTTCCAATAAAATCGGCATATGATGTGCCTCCTAGTCCCAATTTTAGCTCCAACTGCAGCAATATGAGCATGCTTTAGAAGGTAAAAGTAGTAGGCTCCATAAGGCATAAATAGGAGTTTGAACTGACTGTAGCATCTAAGAACTCCTCAGAAATTAATGAGATTTTCACCTTTAAGTCAATTGGCCAAATGATATCAATAATAAGAAAAGTAAAAATGTTAAAAGAAAAACTTACACTGGGTGCTAGAAGTCCACCAAAAAGCATAAATCCTGCAATGAGGGATAAACAAGTAGCATAATATTGCTTTAGATTTGCTGATGTCTGCAAAACATAAAAAATTCAGTTAAATACTGTGTAGCCTGCAGCGCGACCAACCAAAAGGGGGAAAAAAGAAAAAAAAAAGGATCTCCTTACTTTATGTTAACTGGGACGTTAGGTTATTAATTATAAGTTGCTGACCACTAACATAAACATTTTGCAACAGCTAAGAGTACTTACAAGAGGAGGCAAAAAGGGAATAAATGATGGGAAATTAGGAAGATCATTTTCTTGTGCGTCTGTTAGTATCCCAAGCTCAGCACTCTTTATTCTTTGTTGTATTCTTAGCCGGCGTACCTGCTCAAGTTTGAAGATAGAAGGAATAAAAAATTTGACACTAGAAGAGCATAAATATCTGATTTATGCAACTATAGCAATCAAACCTCTTCGTTCCCCAGTCCCACAGCAAACTCAGAGCACAGATAACATGGATATAAGTATAGATACTTCAAATCTCAAATAGGAGTCTGACCAAAATAACAATGGTAACATCTCTATTCATGATAGGCAACACAGATATATTGAGTGGCAATACTGAAAGCAGGTTGTATTTCATATTGGCGAAATTGTAATAAAAACCACAGTAAATTTCATATAAGTGAAACGTCTAGCATCCTTTTTGATGACTTTTTTTGTTTTAATGACCGTGGTGTTCAGGCCATCTTTCGCACACCTCGACTAATTCCACGGAATACCTACCCCTTCTCACCAACAACGAGTACCAGGTAACTCTATCCACCAAGGCTAGGACAAATGGGAAGAATCACCTAGTCTTGCACACTTTTTCTTTCTTATTGTGTCATTTATATACATTTCTCCGGTCCTTAATATAAATTATGTGTGATCAATAATCATGATAAAAACATGTTTGCTATGTACTTTCTATGTAGAGTTATGATTACGCTCATTACTATTATTTTCCAGTTATATACCTTGGAGAACTTCAAATTAAATGATTAGTATACTAAACAAAAAGCTAAGTAGACATAACAGTAATAAATACAAATTCTGAAAAAGAAGAAGAAGAAATACACCTCCTCCATATGCAAAAATATCTTGTTTCTCCTACTTCTAATATTATCTCGAATTTCCTGCAACTCCATTTTAGCAAAGTCCTCTACTGTCTCAGGTCCTTCAATTATACAAAACCTGTACAAATCAATCCCAAATCCTCTAAACAGTCAATTTCCTCCCTTCCTTATAACTTTCAATAATTAATCACAAGTACCGAAACATTCAAACAAATAATTCCTCAAAATTACCCGGCGGCGTTTTTATCGGAGGATTCAGAATCTAACGAAGTAGCGTATGAAGATGCATCAGCATCGGAGGCCATGGATCGGCATGTAATTCTATTTCTACGATTTCCATGGAGGAGATATGTTGAGGTAGGAAACGCCGAAGTGGATGGAGAAAACGGCGTCGTTGAACAAGATAAATACAGTATCCGGCCTGCACATACCATTTCTGAGACGGAGAAAAATCAGATTACAAGTTCATGGAGATTAAGTTAGAGCTACTGGATCGGCTGAGAGGAAGAAGATGACAAGAAAGAGCATCAAGGTTTGTTCAGGCGGCAAGTGGTGGGTATTTTTCTCGTTAAACCCAAAACTCCTCTATGCCCAAACTCAAATATAAAAATTATTGGGTGGTTATTACGTGTCACTGGGTCATTGTTGTTTATTTGTAAAGATGGACCCACGCCATTAATGGGAAGATTAGATCATTTTTTTTTCTTTTCTCGTTTGGAAATTTAGTGGATTTTTTTTCATCTTTTAATTATGATATGTTTTAATTCTAGCTGTGTGGTGAAGTGGATGAGGGTAGACTGTTCGTCTCTTAGAGCCTTTTTTTAATTGATTTAAGAGTTGGTTAAACCTAATTTTAAGTTATTTTTAGTTTTAGTGTTTGACAAATTTAAAAATAACTTAAAATAAGTTTTTTTCACCTGCTTAAAATAAGTTTTTAAAATGATTTAAAATAAGTTAAATGTAAAAGTATGAATGTTTTTTATTTTTTGACTTAAAAGTAATCTAAGTTTGATTTTTGAAAGTTACTTTTTTTAAGCCAATTCAAACGGACTTTTGATTAGAGTTTTGGATTTGAGTTCTTGGGTATGATTTTTTTTTTTTGGTGAAGTGGATGAGGCTGGAATGCTTTTTTTTCTTAATTAGAGTTTTTGAATTCAAATCTTGGATATAGAGAAATCGTGGCTAGGAAGCGCTATTTCTGAATGGGGTCATATCTGACACAAATTTGAATTCATCGAATTTCAATATAGGTACCGGGCACCGAATGAAAAATAATAATAAAAAAGATAAATGTTGTGTTGATGTTTATGATATTTGAATAAGCATAACCATTTATGTGAAAGCGTGGTTATGTTTTTTTTTCTAATAAAAATAAAGATAAAACAAGTTTAATTAAAAAAAAGACTTGAGAAATAGGAAGGGTATATGAGTGAAGTGTGGGGCTTATTAGTTCAAGAATAAAAATGTCAATGGTGGGAGCATTTGGAAGAGTTATCTTTTTCTTGATAAATGATAATGCAACTTAGCTTCATGTAATGGATACTTTTGCTTTCATTATAGTAATAATTACACAACAAAAATATAAAATTAGAAGGGGACAAATATGTCTATGTCACGCATTCAAATTAGGATGAGATTAGATTGACATTCAATTCTTACTACCCATTGAGTGACCTCAATTTTAACTAATTGGAAGTATTATATGAACTTTACCTTCAATTATTATTAATATTAGGCGGAATGACCTGGTAAGCCCTTATACTTGACTCTGTTTGTAAGTTGGACCCTTATACTTACGATTTTGTCAACTAAACCCTTAAACTCGTTGAAAGACAATATTTTAAACCCTTTCCTCATCCTATGTGTGCGCGTGTGATACACTTATTTACACGTAGGATTCCACGTCATTTTTAATGACACATAAGAAATTAAAGATTAGACAAATAAAATAAAAATAAAAGTCATATCCCCCATCACATTTCTGCCTCTAACTCCGCCGCTCTCCTCCGTTCATCGTTCTCCGATCAATGGCTCCAAAGAAGGCACAAGCTCCACCTTCATCTTCCAAGCCAGCAGATCTACACCAGGGCTACCAATACTTAATATGCGTTATTTCATTTGCTTACATAGCTCTTGTAGGGGCTACTTGTTTTAGAAATTTCTAAGCTTATTTTGGAAAATATCAGAGGACATATGAGCTACACAGTTATTTTGAGCAATAGTTTTGATCACAGTTACTATTTTGACTATGCTGGCTATTTAATTGAGTTATTTATCTTGGAAAAAAAAAAGCATACCCTGTAACTTTTATTATTTTCTCCATTTTTGCTCTCAAATTGAGCACAAATTCATGTTAAATGGATAGAATTCTTACCAATTTGACTTGA